>JADRCH010000149.1:3467565-3554647 GCA_019843965.1 Rhynchomys soricoides | reverse complement strand
ACAGCCTCAACCAGGGTTAGTACTCACATCTGGACAGCCTCAACCAGTTTTATTTGTCTTGAGATACTTCTAATAATGTAGTGTGTGCCTGAGAGTTGGGAGTGTGTGTGTGTGTGTGTGTGTGTGTGTGTGTGTGTGTGAATTGCATAGTGAACATGAAGGGTAAGAACAATAAATCCTCATTTTGACAGCTCCTTTAGTAATAGTAAAAATATATTTTAACAATTAATCAGCATTTTATATTCTCAATAGACTATAAATAATTACTGAATATTTAGTAATCAAAATTTCACTAGTCAAAAATGAAATTATTAAAGTTTAACTTCTGAAGACAGTCAGGGAAAAAACAGGTGTCTGCCATGGAATTTCACTATGTAAGGCACTGAAAAAAAATCTTACTAAGTTACAAAATTTAATTCTCACAGTAATCTATATCATTACTCTTATTCAAATGTAAAGGCAGGGTTGCTCCACATATAGCGACATGCCCAGGCTATAAAACTATTAGCATTTCAATTTGTCTGAACAGCTCAATGCTAAATAAATTGAGCTATCAGACTATAATAACATATCTAATCATAAGAGGAAGATTCTTTGTTTATACTCAAAGTCACTATTTCTATCAAGTATCCAAGAGTAGAAGAGAGAATAACCTTCCTTTTTGCTGTCTGTGGTCACATGAAACATCTACTGGAAGGGTAATAGTCATTTTGTATTCTTATGCTTCTTCAACATGGATTTATTACATGAGTGACATGTCTGTGGGCTTGGTTAACTTTAAAAATGAACCCCAAAGCAGTATTTACTCTGGATGCTCCAGTTATGTACAGTGACATGTTTTACTATGGCTGAAAATAGTTACATCCCTAGTAAACAATTCAGGTTTTCCTTAACTTTTAAACTCTGAGAATTTCCCCATAAACTAGCAGAGGGATGAAGCCTACAGGATTTTATTTTCTTGCAAAAAACATAATAATTCAATCATCTTTCTGCCCCAGGCTTTCTAGGGGCAGCAGGGTCTTTTGTTTGTTTGGGTTTCTTGTTGTTTCGAGAAATATCTAAAAAGTAAATGATGAACATAACGTTATGGAAGTCCTACAAGAATTCTAGAGTAGTAAGGCTAAGTTATCCTGCTTATTCTAACTCATCTAAATATAATAGCTTTACAGTATTATCATGACCATTCAAATACAGACATATGATGCATTCTCATTAATTTAGAAGATCATAGAGTATTGCAGATTAAATAACTCTGATAGATACTAATTCTCCACACACGAAGAAACTGAGACCTGGAAATGAAAGTTACTAACTCAATACTATAGATACCAATTATCAGTAGCTTCAGTAAAAAATCCAGCCCCGACTTCCAGGTTCTGCTGTCTTTCTAAGCAGGTATTTCCCATTTTTATTCATTGTTTGGCTTTCTACGAGACTGTCTGGCAATAGATTTGAATTATATTTAGGCCGACAAAATTCTGAATTATAACTAAGACTTTAGGTTGCCAGCTGGATACAGTTCAGCAAGACACCCAACTGTCATTTAAAGACTGAGCAACATGGAAGAGGCCAAGACAGCTCAGAAATGCCTATCCTCATCATTATCAAGGAGCTGGCATAGGTCCTGAGTGGCAAATATATTCTCCAGCATAATGAAACTTCACAATTCCAGAGAATAATACAATGGTTTTAAATTGTTTATTGTTTTAAAAAATATATGAGGTAGCTAGGTCTCTTTTCAAAGATTTTACAACAAAATTTGATGTTGTTCATTTAATATAGGTTACTGTCTGTCCTTATTGTTCAGAGTAGACTGGTGAAAATTAAGAAGTACTGCTCCTTGCTTTCAAGCCCTTCTCATGCCTGTTTTTCAGTGTTTATCCTTAGGCAAGCTAATTAGTATGTTTTCCCCTAATTGTTTTGAAGCTTGAATGAATTCATATATTAAAGCTTCTGAAGCAGTTCTTGGGATATATTAAGATTCGAGTAACTATTTATAAGGTAAATACTTTAGGGTTAAGGGTCTGGGTATAGAAAGAAAGGAAGATTGGTGCTTAAAAATAGACTGGAGTTGTCATTGCAGTTTCAAGGGACCTGTTTCCCTAGCTCCTATTCCAGGATTGTTCCAAAGCATAACTCAGTTGCAGACATTCTTGAAAGAAATACATTTGCATAAATACCCAAATGGCCAAGAGGCGTCTTCCAAATCACCAGGCATTCATATACATTGCCTACCTGAACTGCAGTTCTGCTCATTTAGCCAAATATAATTGTTGGAAATTACCTGGGACTTCCTCATCTACAATACCCACTACTGCAAAACCCTGAGGATATACTATAGTTTTCAGGCAAAGAGTATAGAATTTTTCTGTAAGATGATTCTTACTCATATCTTCTTAATAGTAGCAGTGAGCTAGTAAATTGAAGCTACGGTTGCCAGGGTGACCGCCTCTGGAATTTATGATTTTATTTTCTTTATTCTAGAATATATCTAATCCAGAATATCAAGTTTCAAAAAATGTGATGATTAGGGTAATACTAAAACTGAACTAAAGAAAAATTAGGAAACAGATCTAATTAAAGAGATGGTTTCTTGATCAATATTAATGGAAAAGGCAGGAAGATGAGTGGATTAATGACATCAAACTAAATTTCTTTTCTTTCATTCTGAAATGAAAATAAAAGGAAAAGACATCACAGCCAAACAACTAAATTTCTCAGCATCATTTACATATTAGTGGAAAATTGTGGAGATATTTACTACTGTCTTTCTAATTTTCCTATTGCCTTGGTAAAATTAATCTCTGCTGTTTGTCTTTATAATTTTTGGGCAAATTCTCTAAGAATGGCTTCAAAGTCTGACTTGTTCAAATTAAAGTAATCTGATGAACATACTTTTCTAGTAATTTCATAATTTCTTTAATTTTGGTATTTCCTTGAATTTAAAAACTAAATTTAATATAAAGGCTTTATATGTAAATTATTGAAATTTAAAGTGTTCAGAAATTTGAACATTGTATTTCACAGATTTTAAAAGTAAACACTTTCATAATGTGATTATATTGATTGGAATATAAAAAGAAGTATTTTCAACTGATTCAAAAATTGGACATAATATATTATATTGGGCATTATTTCTTCTTTAGATGAGACTGCTAAGTTTCTAATTTATTAATGAAAACTGGCTATTTGAGAATTTTTTGGGTGTAATTATTTTGTTAATCACTTGTTACAGTGACTTACAAGACCCTGCCTTATTTCTTTTTCTAGTAAGTGTGATTAGCTACAAAGGTGAGAAATGTGGAGGAATTTTACTGACTGACTTTCTAGAACTGGAAGTGGAGAACTATGAGGAAAGGGGTTAAGAAGGAGAGTTCTTCATGTGTGTTCAAGTTCACCCCCAGTCTGAAAGAATGATCAAGACTTTCTAATGGCTTCCAACCTTCCAGGAATCCTCTGTCTAGGAAGCCATGGCTTGGTGGGTAGGTCTCATGGGCAGTCGACCTACTGAATCATCTGTGACAGGAAGGAATAAGCAATAAGAAAAGAAAACCTGAAACTAAACAGTTTTTAATGACATGAGATGACAGCACTTATTTTTAAATCCAGATAATCACGTCGGTTTCATGTTAAAGAAAGTCTAATGATGCTTCTGAATAGGTAACAATAATTTAAAATGAAAGGAGGAGAGCATATCTACAGTTCCTGATCTCAGTAATGGTCCACCTGTTCTAGACAGGGTATAAAACTTGTCTGTTACAAGCATGCAATGAGAATGAAAGCAGATCATGAGGGGAAGTGGCATTTAGGAAGGGAAACGGCATGTCTGCACATTTGCTACAGGGCAGAAATGTTGTCCTTTAGCTGTGTCAGAAGCCAAACCTTCAAAGATATCACTGCTCCAGGAAGGTCTGGAAGGATGCGGCAATCATTTGTTTTTAAGGAACCATTTGAAAGTTAGAAGAAAGTTGAAAATCACAGCCTCTCTGCTGACGGGGTTCTAAGCAGTACATTCTAACATGGACAATCCAGGCTCATGCCTCCTAGGGGAGTGGCTTTCCATTAAGTATTTTTTTTAATAAATTCTATACATGAAGGAATGAATCTCCTAGTTTACAAAAAAAGTTATGAATGTCTGCATATTACAATTCTGCTCTGAACTCCTTCTGGACATATTCTCTATCAGTATAAAATGGAATTATTCATTTCTATGGGCCATCAGACAATGGATTTTGGATGCATTTTAAGCTGAACTTAATTATTTTTACCAAAACTTGGAAATAGTTTATTTATGTTTGGATGCTTGCCAAGGCTATCTGCCAGGGCAACATATCTGACTGATACAGGCTGATTTGTTCTACCCAGCTTCCCAAATTAGGATCCACTGTATATGAACATCAGCTAATAGGATTTTGCAGGTTTCTCAAAAATTAATTACAGTAGATGTAAATTAATTGCTAAGTAGATAAAAGAATTCCCAATGAATCTTCAACTTTTAAAACTTAGAATGATGTTGTTTCCTATCAGCAAATAGCCAGGGCTTTGGAAAGGTCCTTAAATAAATAAAGTCAGATAAAAGCATTGCTTCACTCCCAGGCTCACTTTCTTTATTAAATTTGAGCAATAGAACACACTTAAGGCAACAAATATTGAGGGAGTATCTGTAATGCAATAAGCATTTAGTCAGACACAATAGATGGACCAGCAAATGGGTAGAATGCCCTCTACTTTCTTTAATTTGTAAAAGTTTCACACAACCACATATAATCAGTTTCCCAAATTAACAAATAGATATTTTTAATATTAACAAAATTAGAGCTTCTAAAACTAAATAACACCCTTTTTTGGAGGGTTGTTGTGGAGGCACAGGACTCACTATGACCTAAACAATAGAAACATGTTTTTTCCAGATTTCTGGCTTAGAGACATTACTGTAACAAGTAGACCCAACAACTCAAATGCCAATGAAAGACATTTGTTATGCACCCCATAGTACATACAGCTTTTACAGAACAACTATAACTGTCAAATAAACCAAACAGACTTAGTGTATGGAGTAAGACATGCTGCTAGGATGCTGTGGTGATTTTAGAATGGCTGGGTTCAATTTCATTTGAATTTTCTGACCTAGGTATGTAATACATTAGTCACAAAAGCAATAATTTATAACAAACTAAACTGCCTAGGAGAACAATGGATGGTTCTCTCTAGAACGCATAGCTTGAGCTAGACACCTACTTGATAGATTGAAACACCTGATGATTAAAACAGAGATTGCACAGTACTGAGAAGACAGCAATGGAAAAAGACTAAAGACTAAATATATTAAAACAGAAGGAACATGCAAAAAATAGACACTTTTCAGGGATGCCTAGAAAAGGCTGTAAATTAGCGAAAGTCTAAACTACACAATATATTTAGAGAAGAGTTGTGATAAGTCTCTCAAGCAACTGGAGTGACTGCTGACAGAGTGGATCCAGGCTGGATGAGTTTTAATGAATAGAGGAAACTGATTGTAATTAGTAGCACTCGTCTGGATAAAATGACTATCTGATAATTTATTTAAATTCGTTCCCCCTTCCTTCCAATGGTCTGTAGAAGCACTTCCCTAAAGAGTGAATTAAACTTAATTTTGTTTAGAGGCTTTTCGTGGTTTTCGAGACGTGTTCAAAACTAAATGGCATCATTTTGAGTTGCTGTAAAAAAAGAGATTGAGAATCGGTTATTTATAACCCTATTTATTGACCTAGCAATTTTCAAGATTTTGTATAATAATGAAAGTAATTATAAACTAGATTGTCAAATCTTAGGAGATATGCTGAGCATATTCGAATTATAGATTAAATGAATTGTCAGATGTACAGAGAATAAATAACCAGTAAACACAGAAAAATAAGGGAAGGAGCTTTGCTTCAGGCTACAGAACTCCTGATAAATTGTTGGTAGAAAAGTAGTACCCACACAAAATCTCATTTCCTTAAGGTGAAATAAACACTGATTAAAACATTATCAAAAATGGATCAAAATTAAAGTGTGAGAAAATGATTTTTACTCAGTTTGAAAGCTTCTCATTCATTTGTGAAAATGATTATACATCCATTATAGAGCAAATAGTATGAGAGCATGTAATTATAAAATTACAAATGTAATTAATGCTACCTTTCTCTGGTAGCAGACCTTTGAATTACATACTCACATGTGATGTAGTAATACAAACATGTAACATATACTACTATGGAGAAGTTCAATGTGCTATTCTGGAACCTCTCTTCTCATACTCAAAAAATGTATTAGCACTAAAATAGCCAACACTATACCAGTATATATATATATGCCATTTTAAAAGTCAAGTATAATTTGAGCTATTAGTTAATTAAGTAATAGCTTATGAACAATTGGGGTATTTGTTTTATTATAATGCCTTTAATAAAGCATTCTCCCATGGATATGTTTACAGGTACAGTATTAGCCAGAGTTGTATTCTAGGAATAATGCCTCCAGGTTAAATCCTGGAGTGGACCTTAGCAGAGGACTCTAATGTTAATTACTGAGAAAAGCAGTTCATTTTCCAAGTCTTTGTCCAGTTTGTTTTGTAAGCAGTGTTGTATTCCTCTTCTTCTCTTCAATGTTCCTTCTTTCCCTTTCTTTGTTTCTCATTGTACTATCTTTAGCCAATCATTCACTCTGCTCCCCATCTATCTCTATTTGTGCATTCGTTCATGATTCATGTTCCCAAGCATTCATCTATGATCCATGTTTCCAAGCATTCATTCATGATCTGTCTTCACAAGCATTCATTCATGATCTGTGCTCACCTGCCACTCTCACTTCCTCATTCACTAGCTGCCTATTTAGCATTTTTGAGTTTTTCTACAAAGCTAACCCAATAGCTGGGAAAGCATCCTGTAATAGAAATAGAGAATTTTATATTATTATGCATGCGAAGTTTTATCCCTACTAACACTGTGGACATATTTTTTATTTTAAATTTAACATGCTGCTTTAAAACTTAGTTTTTAAACTGATTTATAAAATTTGTACACATTGACATAGTAGGTGTGTTGTGATATTCCACACATACACACAGTGTAGAATATTCAAAGAACGATAAACATTTCTACCAACTCAAGTGTTTACCATTTCTTTCTAGTGAAAACATTCCAAGATGTTTTACTTCTGCATAAAAATACTCAGGACATAGCACCTTCCTATTTTTTTTTCCTAGAGACAGTTCTGGGGACTTAAATCACTACCTTTATACGTATTTTTCTTTATTTTGTCTAATTGTTATGACATATATAAAACAAATTTTCATACCCAAGTTTCTAGTCTATTTCTTTATTCTTTCCTCCAATATTTCTTGGTAATCTACTTTATTTTTTACACTGTCATCTACCTTTGCTCTTGTATAATTGCACTTTAATATGTGCTATGTAGGGATTTAATTATTCTTCCTATTAGTATCCAGCTTGCTTGCAAAATTTACTAAATAATTTATTTTTGCTACTGATTTGAAATAAAAAATATAAAATGAACAACTCAAAAACGTCATATGGCATTTCTTTAGTTCTTAAGTCCATGTTTAAAGTAGACTCAGAAGCGTATGGGAATATTTGTCCTACGAATTTCTTTTATTGATTAAATCACAATATTTAACTATTTACATCTGTTAAAATGTATGATGTTTTAACTACTGAAGTTCTATAATGTATAATGATTGGCAGAAAGCATATTTTCAGCTTCATGTGCTGGCTTCTCTTCCTGTAATTCTGGCAGTAGGAAGGTTCTGGAAGGAGGCTTAACATGAATTTGAGGGTAGCCTGGGGTATGTAAAGAATTCCATCAAAACAAACCTGTTCTAGAAAGTCAGATTTAATGTCTCAACAAACAAGACAAGACAATAAAAGAACAGTACAACTATCACCTAAGTCATGTGATTTATGTTATAGTTGTAGACAATGGAGTAAATGACCACAGTCAAAGGCTTTCCATTAAGAAAATGATTCAGGGATATTTGTCTAAATTTACAGTGTTTTCCATTGACATGCTATTCTACTTAGTCTTTCTGGTGAGAATGTTGTATACAATTGTTTTCATTAGCCTATTTATTCATCAAGGCACTCATATTTTGAAAAATTATTACAATTAAATGTTCCTTTTTAACTCACCGAAACCATCCTTCAAGTTTGGAAGCTTGTGGGAAGGAGCCTTTCCTCCAACACCTCAACCTCCTGGGGTTTTGTTTGCTCCTTTGTGCCTTCCTTGCCCAATGTCCTTGGATGTAATAGCTAGAGGGATCTTCCTGCAGAAACATCATTCTCTGAAGTGACAAGAGAGCTACTTCCTTCACAGCTGGCAGTGTGTGCCCGCATAATACCTAGATGCCAGAAGTGCTCTTGAAGAACAAACAGGCAACCTGTTTCCTCCTCAAGCTGTAGCAAAAGCTGTCAAAACCACAGGTGCAACAGGAGCCACCCTCAATCAAGTTGTTTACATTCCGCCTTCATTCTTGCAATTGGCAGCTGAGGTTGAGTCTGGCCTGTGCAGCTGAGACAATGTAGCTCTTAGAATTTAAGTCATATGGCTGGTGTGGAAATGTATCCCTTTAAATCCAGACATTCACAAGTGATAGAATTAAAAGACTCTGGACCAGGTAGTGCAGTGTTTTTATTTAGAAAAAAAATGATGCAAATCAGTTATACAGCTTTTATTTCTCTTAGAGACCTTTGAAATATTGTTTGGAATGGTAAGCTTTCCCCCAGCTGATGACTGGCAGTTGGAGGCTAAAAGCTTGGAGACAGGGAGCTGCATTTATTGTGATTTTAAAGGAATATTGAGAATTGCCAATTCACAGATTCTCACGGTAGATAAAAACATTAATATAGAAATTAACCTGTCTTCAATTATCTTTACAAAAACTCAACTTCAACTCTCCTATGATGTCTCATAAAATAGTTATTTGCATAGGATAAAGCATAATTCTTATATTTATATATCACATTTTGAGGTTCAGCTTACAAAGTGATTATTACATCTAAATATTGACCATGAGTTTGATTCAGTCAGAAAGAAACAGAAGCATATAAAGTTAAATGTCCATATTTTAGAATATGTTAAATTTAAGTAAAATTTATTTAATAAAACATGCAATATGCAGAACATAATATCTGCTTAATACGAAAAGGACACAACTCTAAGAAACAAGTTATATAGAACCTAAAATTGACAAATATTTACAAATGATATTTATCTTTTTTAAAAAAGTAAAACAAATCTCTATTTACTTTGGCTTCTCAAAGTATCAGGTTTCAGAAATTTGGATCAACCTAAACTTGTTAAGCTTATGTTTTTGTATTTTAACATTTTTGGGGGGAGAGACAGGAACTGACTACGTAGCCCTGGATTTGTTACAATTCTCTATGTAGATTACACTGGCTTCAAACTCACAGGAATATGCTCGCCTCTACCTCTGGAGTGTGGGTATCTAAGCATGCATCATTTGCCTGACTTTTTTGTTTCTCAAATGAAGTTTATGCTAATATACTCCAAAGTGAAACCAATTTTCATTAACATTAATAAAAATAAACTGTTTGGGTCCTGCTAGAACATTTGAATATGTTTTCTGTGTAAAAACCACCTTTTAAAAAGATAATATTTTAGTTTTAGTATCACTTGAAAGAAAAAATAGTTCCATCAGGTTTTCTCATCAGTTCCTTAGTTAATTAAACTACCTTTTAAAAGGAGAGAAGGCTTGCATTATAATAATATATCTCTGCTTTGCTCCTCACTCTGCTCATCTGCAATATGCTGTACTTACTGATAGATCAGGATATTATGCAACATGCGGGTCCAATAGAGCATCAGATACTGCATTCATAAAGGAGACTGTGTAGTGTCAAGGGCTTAGAACTCCTCCAACAATCTTTCTGTCAAAAGTGTATCTTAAATTATGAGGTTTTCTGCCATCAGGGGACTTCTCACCTGTCTGTTGTGTTCTGCCTGTGAAGTTGTGATGTCAATGTAGGGGTGAGTCCTAATGCAATTGAAGATGTCAGATGTCCTCAGGGAAAGAAAGGAGACAGTGTTACTGAAAAGGCAGAGGCTCAGACCAGCCTTCTGTCATTTCTCAGCACACACACGGCTGTTCATAACCAGTCTGTCTCATGAATTATCTTTACTCAGCCAAAAACATGAGGCAATTATTTTGAAGATTCCAGGATCCTAGAGATAACAAAATACTCCAATTATCAACTCTGGCTTAGTGTCTTCCTTCTTCCAACATATTATTGTAGATAAGATATTTCCTAAGTGCTTTCTGAAGGCTGGATAACCTTTCTAAGGCTTGGGAACTTGAAGCAGTAGGGAAGGCTGATCACCAGCAATCTTAGTTGAGTTGATCTATTGTCTAAACCTGAAATCAATATCATATATTCATAATTTGAGATTCTCAAGTCCACTCATGAAATGATAGGTTTATTCTTATCAAGTAGTTGGTTATTTTAACTGATCCAGAATTCTAAGGGCATTGTTACCTACCCACAAAGGTTTTGGGAAATCATAAGTAAAGAGAAGAGGGAAGCAATGTAATTGTATTTTAATTAAAATTTTTAAAATATCAAGAAACAACAATTGTTTTGGGTTTTCTGACATGAAAGGACACACAAAACATATTTTTTTTATTCCTTTGTACATATAATTGGCGATAAAATTGACTGTTACTTCTTTTAATAAATTTAAGCACTCTTGGTCTACTTGGTCACTAGTTACCTGTAATTTCTTATGTAGAATTGAGTTCCTACCACCCACACACACACACACACACACACACACACATGCTGCCATATTTCTAGTATCTAGTTTAGATTATGCAATCATTGCTGAGGGAGCTTGTTCCATACAAGACTTCCTAGTATTTTGGCTGTTACCATCTTTCTTCCCCTTCCATATTGGTGGTCCCTGAGCCATAAGTTAAGGAGCTGTGGTGTAGACATCTGTACTATATTCAGATGTTGCTTATGTGGTCTAGTCCAAAAATATCTGAAATATATCTAAGAGCAAACATTTGCGATATAATTACAAAAAAATATAGAGAACACTTGAACTAAATTCTTCTATAATAAAATGACTGTAAACTAAATGCACAAATATAAATTAGATATTATTAAAGCCTCATCAAAAGATCTTTCAGTAGTAAATATCCAAAAATAAGTGTTCTACACAAAGGATAAAAGTTCTTTGAAAAATTAAACTTTAGCATTTACAATTTTACACCGTGTACAATTTTACACTACAGCTTTAGACACACTATTCTTGTATAGTTTGTAAATTTTAAAAAGCTTTACATTTTACTTAGAGTAAAAACTGCCTTTATCTGCAATTCACAATTACTGAAAGATCTTTTAACCATAAATATTTTAAAATAATGCATATATGTTTCTGTCATTGTGTCAGAATCTGCCTGTGTGAGTGCAGATGCCACCAAGGTCCAGAATATGGCATCTTATCCCTTGGAACTGGAGTCACAAACAGTTGTGAATGCCAGGAACTAATGTGGGTGCCCCCTCCAAGAGCAGTGTATACTCCTAACTACTGATCTATGTCTATAGTCCCATTAAAATATTTTAAAAATTAATGAAGATAAGATTTGAATAGTTGCTGTCCAGATGAGACCCTTAGTGAGAGACTTTGGCCAGTGTGTATAACAGACATATTAACACTCAAGTAAGCAATCCTAAGAATAACTAACATGGACAAAGAAGGCTCACAAACTCATCACAAATACTGGTTCACCTTGATGAGTTCCAAGCTTAATTAGGAGGGTTAGTTAAGACTTGTCAGCTATGACACTGGTTTTCATGTAGCTGTGGGGTGACAAGTTCATTGTTACGTGTTATGGTTTATCTTTGCTGTCAACTTCATTATATTTGGAAACAAACTGGAGTTTTGCTTCTCACAGGTCTATGAAGGAATTCCCTGGGAGGCTTACTTAACAGGGAGAGATTGACTTTTTTCTGGTAGCCCACATTGAAAAAGATCTAAGGCAAAAGCAGAGCTATGATCCTTATTTGCTACCAGAACTCAGCATCTTCAGCCTTCCACTGTGGATTAATGTCCTTTGCTATGTAGGATTCCTCCCGGTTTCAGCATCAGACTGAGACTACTGAGACATCCACTCCATGGACTATGAATATACCAGATTCTCAGGTCCTTCAGCGTAAAAACTTCCATTGTTGGATAACCCACCATATTAGGTAATATGTATTTGTATAATAGAAATTTAGTCTGTTTTTCTGTTCCTATAGAGAACTATATACTACAACTGCTCACACACAGAGATGTAAAATAAAGGTAAATTAGGTAAATTGTAGAAAGTTTCCTTTAATAGCTCATTCCTTATTTTACAGTAAACATGACTGGAAAGCCAGGGGAGATACACACAAATCTTTTAAATGTCAGACTCAAACAAAAATATTTTGTTCCTTGTAATTCTCTTAATTATAATGTGATCCTTACATTCATTATTCAAGAATTATCCAATGTGTTCCGTGGTAGCAGGGGCCAAAGTTACCCAAAGACTTAGAGTAGAATTGACTATGATTTTTCTTCCATTGAGTTCTTTAACATTGGCTTCTGTCATGTTAACAACTACTATAAATGAGATCTTGCATCACTGGAAAAAAATGATCGTTAAAACTAGTCTTCAGGAAAAGTCTACTTACTGAGCTTAGTTAGATACATTTAAGTCACGTAAATTTATTGAAAGACCTTTCCCTAACCATAAAGCCAAACCTCTTAAGATATCTTTGTCACTCTCACTGTTTCTCTTTACAATTGTGATGCTAACTTTCATATTAGCACAGAAAGAGGAACTCATACGATGATAGAGAATTATTGATAGGCATGTTTTTATGGGTTCCCCAAGAGTTTAGTCCTTGAGCCTGTGACTAGGCTGATGATAGCAAGACCAGTGTGGATGGGAATAATCTACTCAAGTGAAGGTCCAGATAGAATGGAAAACCAAGTTCCCCCTTGTCTGGAACTGGGGACCTTCATGTTGTTCTGCCTTCCTTGGTCCTAAGGCCTCCATGTTCTCTTCCGGCTGTAAGAGGAAATCTGACTTTACATTCTCAGGATTTTGGCTTCATGGTGTATGACACCATCAGCCCTCCCATTTCCCCCACCTTGTAGATAGCATATCTTGGAACATCTCACCCTCCAGATGAATCAATTCCCATGTTAATGACCTTTTATATTTATGTTTTTTTCTTTGATTCTGCTTTTCTGGACTCATAAACATCTTTTGTCAAAAACATGGAAGCCATTCTATTCTGCCAGTGCAAGTACAATTTCTGAAATAAGACATAGATGTCCCTGCCATCAACAATTTTTATTTTTACCTGAGGTAGATATGGAGAAAAGTCCCTTTTTAATTAGCTCAAAACCTCATAGCAAGTAGCAGTAAAATCCCTGGCCTCTCTGTCAAAAAAAAAAAAAAAAATTGCTTCTTGAAAAATGGAAAGACCTGTCTTCCTGAGACTTCTCCTCCCACGCCTCTCCTGTGTGTTTCTTCCCACTTTCCCTTCTGGGTTAATGTCTGTGTGTCTCACTTTGACTTATATGGGGTGGAAACTTTGCTCTATTTTTAAAATGCATCACTGACGTTTGTTCAGATTTACTTGTGATTATATTTTCTGTGATTGGACTGAAAGGAAGGCCCCTCTGTGGGTCCATGTCTATGACAGCTGAAATGACGGGAATAAGCCTGCCCTGTTTCATGTTGTCAATATAATATGGCACATTGATTTCCCAGGCTGAATTAAAGACACAGTCTGAGAGGTTTCTGAGCACAGCTGGCCCTAGGTAAAATGAAAGGACAGACAAGGTTTGCTTGGCACTTCTGCCTCATGCCTTGTATTTCTGAATTCTGCACCCACCCTGTCTCTCCTGCTTTTGGGATTGCTGGTCATCATGGCTTTTCCTCTAGGTCAGAAGATATTCTGATGAAAGTAACATTCAACATTCTCTCCGCCATGACATGTCTCCGTATCCCCATCATGCTTTTGTACTGACAGATGAAAATTAAAGGACTGGATGTGATAGTACACATACACAGTGTCAGTATGTAAGAGACTAAGGTGGGGAATGGCTGTGAGTTCAAGGTCAGTCTTGGTACTATACAGAGTTTCATACAACCCTAGTGTACACAGAGAAAATTCTGTCTAAATAAAATAAAATAAACAGGAAACAAACACAATTTATATTTTATTCTTAGAGGTTGGCTTGATGAGGGGTGAGGAATACACTGATCACTGGGATACTTTAAATAGCCTCCCTACAAAATGACCGAGAGAACAATTCTTTCTTAACTAAGTTCCGCTCGCATTTTCTTCTGCCAGTCAATCTGCTATCACTACTTCAGGCTTTATTTTAAGCCACCTACAGGACATAGTAGTAATTTAACCATAGAATGGATGTCCTTCCACACTACTCTTATGATAGTTGAGACGCATACTGTCCTTACCTGATATAGTTGGTCTTCTCTCTTCTACACACTGCTGACAGATTAATCTTCTAGAATGCAGCTATTATCTTATTATCCTAAGCTTAAAAACCATCATTAGCCACTCAGGACTTTCAATTACATCCTAATTACTTTACCTGACACTTAAGACCCTACATGACAGAGAATTGAAGCAGCATGCCTGAAATTCCAGCTAAATAAAACTGCAGACTCTTCTTACAAAACGACCCAGCATATTCTTAATCCTAGTGGCTCTTTTGTTGATGTTGATAACTATAAAACACTGGTCCAATTTTACATGAGAAAATAGCTTTAGATTTTCTGAGCCAGTCTTCACTAGCAAATTCTAATGGTTTCTGTATAGTCCAAATTGGATAGAACTGCTTCCTATGAACCTCTAGAGTATTTCTGGGATCCCCTGTGGCAGTAATATTGAAATGATCAAAATTTCTGTTTCAAAACCCCTGACTGTAACATATTACCATAGTTTTGCTTACACATACATATACACCCGAAGACCCCCTGTCAAATCTTATCTTAACCTGAAACATAAATGAGGACTCAACTAAAATTAAGGTCTCAAAAACCATAGTAGGTAATCACTAACTGATTTTGTTGAATTGTATTCCTGACCAGGACCTGAATGACCCTGATTAGCATGGAAGAGATTTTACAACTATAAATTAGATTAAATTAGAAATTTACATAGGAAGGGATGTTGAGTGATTAGATTGAATTGACACATCCTTCAGCAATATTCTGATATTTCTAATTGTGTCAAGGAAGTCTACACTTCATTATGAAAAGTCTTATTTTTTTTAACCTTCCTTCTCCATGATGCCTTGCCTGAGGTGATATATATCTCCGTCTCTATCTCTGTCTATTTCTATATCTATAAATGTCCTCTTTAATTGTGAACACTCATCCCTCACTTAGCCTCTGCATTTTCAGTCATTTCTAGATAAGACCTGTGGGATGGGAAGGAAGACATATCTCTCAGATACGCCATGCTGTTGCAGTCATGAGCACAAAACAGCTGCAGTGACATGCATTAGACCTGCACACCCACACTCATATAAACACATATACACACACCACAGAAACACACTGCAATAAACACATACAGAGACATATTTACATGTAGAAATACACACAAATATACAACACACAGAGACACCCACAACATATGCTAACACACAGACACACACAAACACATATACTCACGAACACACAAATGAGGGCCTATGGACCATAAGAGAAAGCCTGGTAAGTTGGGACCAATGGCTTGAAGCCCTGGAGACCCTAAAGGGAAGGTAGGAGCTTTGTCTGCTCGCACACCAGGTCCCTGTTACATAGCCACAGACCCCATAGATTTGTGGCCATCAGTCACATAAGGGCAATGCCCCAAACCCTTCAACATATAGATGAGGCATTCTTAACATCTCAGATCAAGACAATAGCAAAAGAGACATGACCACAGTCAAGTAAGCTCAAAATAGAGTTCTCCATGCCAATGAGATACCTAGAGGTCAGGAGGGCATTGCCAATAAGCTTCCCATCCTGACATTCCTCCTTGCAAAAAATATTTAATCTCAGGCCCATCCTGAGAAATGAGGTATGGTTTTATGTATCCATTTTCTGCCATAATAATAATTAATTGTTTAGAACCATGGAGTGCCTCTTTTCATCGAAATCTTCCCTGGGAGCCATGGAGAAGGCCTTTGCCTACAGAGCCACAGTCTAGTCTCCCATAGAAGGACTCTCTACACACCCAGCTACTACCACCACCAAGCCAAGAACTATTTCTGCTGAGACTAGCAGGGGAGCTCCCATTACCACCCCCTGCATCCTGGCCCTCGGCTAGACTCTGTCCCCAGTCCGTGGGCCCCCAACTCTGTTCTCTGCTCATCCATGAATCCCAGAAGTATCTGGATGTCCAAGAGCCTGAGAACCCCATGGTCCAGGCTTCTTCGCAGGCCCAGGATCCCCCAGCCAGCTCTGGCTTTCCCACATCTCAGACTGCTTTCCCTTCCCAGGAGCAATGCCTCAGTGCTTCCCAGCACTCCCTTCCCAGGACTCCCCTCCTTACCCCCAGCAGCAGTGTGGGATAAGAGCAGTCTAACCCCCCTGTCAGGCCTCCCCAAGTAGCCATATCCTGTGGCAGAGCAGAAGCGGGCCCACAACCCTACCCCAAAACACAACACACACATACACACACAGGACTCAACCAACACAGGGACACACACATAGAGAGACACAACACAAATATACAATGACACACAGAATACACACACATACTTGTACAAGCACACATATACATACACACACACTTGCATGCGAGAAGATTAAGAGACGAAGGGGTAACTAGGCATAGAAGAGGATTGGAGCTTGGAAGCAGTGGTAACCATGATAATATATTTTATAACTATATAAAATTATCAAAATAGCAAAACTTTAAAAAGAACAGAACTTTTATTAGTCAGCTGTGGACTAATACCATGTCACTGGCTTGGCCTCTGTGTGTGGTAGGGCTGTCTTGAGACTGCTTAAAGCCCCCAACTTTCTTTCTTCTCCAGGGCTTAAGGGAAATAGTTTCCTCCATATAGCCATTGAACAGTGTTTTAGGAAAATCTCTCCCCAAATCGTTCATTCATCTTAAACATGGCCAGCATGCAGCAGCTTTACAAAGGTGTCACCTGTGATACCAGCAGGATGCCAATAGGTAGATGGTAACCTGTCAGTTCCAATGAAATATGTGACTCACTCAAGCTGAGCACAAATCCATTGTCAATAACGCAGCAGTTAATGCTAGGAAAATTGAACAGAGATGTGGGGATCAGCTTCCTTCCATTTTATATTATATTTCTATCCGCTCTGCCTGCTGACATAAATTATGTGTGTGTGTGTGTATATATATATATATATATATATATATATATATATATATGCAGGTATGTGTGTATGTACATATACACACTGGAAATAGACAAGCTGGGTGGTATTTTATACAAAATTTCAAAGTATATTTATTATTTTACTGATATGAGGATATGCAAAATTATCGACTCCCTTATAAACAATTCAAGAAGGGGGACATAAGGGCAGACATAGTTCTTCACTTATTAGCAACACATTTAGTTATCCTACTGTTCAACCTTAGTGATGCAGAGGCTGCCTAAAAAAATCAGCAGAGAAATGTGCCTAATGTAATACTTTCTAAATATTTGCCTCTGGATACAATCTCCTCCTATCATTCTTAGTTTCCAAACCTAGCCAACACTACAGGGCATGCTTGTTTCTCTCCCATACTGCCTGAACAAAGCTGTTGCATATGTAAATCTGAAATGCACCAATGTGTGTGTATCACACACTGCATGGTGATTTAAACGAGAAAAATAAGAGGTACATTCCTGTATCTAAATCTCCCTCAAAGCACAGAGAGCATGAGAGAGTGAGAGATAGAGAAGGAGAGCTCAGAATAAAAAGGTATCTCTGAAAAGAGACTCCAGTGCAGTGTGCCTTTAGCTAAGCAATGCCCAAGGCTTCTCTCTTCACTTTCAGCCTGCATCCATGTGTGAGAAACACTAAGCACTTTATCGCAATAGATTAACATCAGCAACTGCCATTGACTGTGGAAAGCTAGAGATAAACAGAGCAGATGACTTTATTTTTCACTTTTTAAGCAAATGAGGTCTGACATTTTGCACCAACTCAAGCCAGGTCTCGTGGTTAAGTGTTTTACATTCATTTGACTAAAAGCCCAGTGACAGAGATGGAATGGCCACCCTTCAGGGAAAGGAGTGTATATAGTGGGAACTGAATAGTGAAGCCAAGAATTTCATACAAGAAAAGTGGGGTGGCTCATAGCACAAGCTTTGGAGCTGACCTAAGTGTTTGGCAGATGGGTTCAGGACCTAAGGAAAAGCTGCTATGCCTGTTCAACTTGTAATATCTCAGAAAGGGTTAGAAGCAAATGTCTGAGAAAGACTGAGAAAGAATAAACAAGCAAATAAGTAAACAAGCACCAATTCTATCCAGGTGCAGAATACCCCAGATTCGCAGCTGGTATTTAAGGACTGACTTGAGAGGAAAGAGGGAAAAAGAGGTGGTAATGTTTTATTACCTACTTTCTAAATGATACAGTGTGGTTTTGCACCACTCATTGTAGTATTTTATGCTTATTTAATTTTCACAGTTCTAAAACGACATCAATAAAAGCAGCAGCCTAGATTTCCTGTCAGATATATATATATATATATATATATATATATATATATATATATATGAATGAATCTAAGAGAAGAAATGACTCTCTGTAGTTCATCGGGGCTACTAGTGTTGAGGGAAGACTGCTTCACAGAGGTCAGAACCAATTAGACATCAGTATTCTTTGTCCTGCAAGTTTTGAGTATGCCAGAGAAAGGAGTCTCAAAACTACATTTAAAATTATAACTGAAGTTGAAAGTAGCTGCCAGGTCGTTTTCTCTTTAGTAATAAATATTCTAGATATGTGACATCAAGACAGTTTCTATGAGAGACCCAGGACTATAGTACAAGTAGAGACCCATGCTCTACTGTGCAGCATAACACTATCATCACCAGTGGAAGACTTATCAACTTTAAATCCTCAATCACTTAAAGCTTTGTTCCAAGGAATGTAAAAATGAAAAATTCGCCTCTAGTAACTGGTCCCTGTTATAAACAAAAACCACAACTTTTACCTCAAAGAGGCTAATAGGTAGCTTATTCTGGAACCAAGCAGCCATGGTTCAGGATTGCCATCTCAGATTACTGCAGATTCCATTTTCTAATATGGCAGCAGATTTATGAATTTTTAATAGTACCATAATAATGAAAGTGGTACATCAAGTTATTTTCCAAATATACTGGTGGAATCATCTTGTAGAATGGTGGCAGTAAAGAAGGGAACTCTCTGCTATAGACAGTAGAGGCTGTCAGACAATATCCTTAGCCTTTTGATTGGTAGAAGCTAGTGGTCTGCTAAATTAATCTGTTACAAAGCATTGACCTGTCAGGTACCAGTAGTTTAGACAAGACATAGTTATGAACAAGAACTGGTGATAAAGAGGGCTACAGATAACCCAGATAAATTAGAATTAGGTTGTGAACCTGCAACATTCCAACTTCTCTGTAATCATTGACATCTGTTAAGTTATTCAACTTTATAGGTACAGTTCATTTCAGGAACCTTTGTTCATGTTTCCGAATACTCATCTCCTGTTCCTATGGCCGTGCAGTTGTCTCCTGTTCCTGTTTCTATGCCTGTTCCACACTGTAAACTTTTATTAGGCACCTCACCTTTCACCTCACATACTGTCACTAAGATTGGAACTTTTCCTCACTAGCCTTAGTGAGGGCAACAAGCAAAAAGAGGCCAGTGTAGACCTGGGAGATGAATTTAGAACTTTCTGAGCAAAGAGCATTATGAGATGAATCTGTTACAGAATAGGAAGACAATGGGAAAGTTCAGAAGAACCTTCTAGATGACCAATTTGTGTCTCTAACATGAAGTACCAAAGGAAGGACCAGACACAGTAGTGTAACAGGGTACCAGGCACAGATTACTTTTACCTGGATATAGGTGAATTCCTAACACAGATGGTCCATCTCAAAGAATCAGGTAGGGCTCACAGTCAAACATTAAGACATCTCTCAAGTCTATAAACACTAGTGTGAACCACCAGAAATTAATATTAATTTCCTCAGTTGATAAGAGAGAATCACATATCATATCTCATATCACCATTATCAACATTAATAGCCTGATAAGCAGGGAAAGTACTTAATGATTAATGAAAAACAGTAGGTCTTTTCCAAATTAATAGATTAAAAAGTCCTTTTGAAATCAAGCCATCTTAAATTAAATATGCTTTCTATCATTCATCAGGCTGATGAAACTTTATTGGGCAAAAGATATAATTTATATGAGCACCAATTTCCATAGTTATAAAGACAGAGATACCACCATTTAGCTTTATGGCAGCTGAGATGATTAAGCTAACTGCTTTGTATGGATGTAGCCAACTGTGTATTTGAACACATAGCAGATGTCAAATAAGTATTTTTTTCACTCTGCTGTTTTCACATACACAATTTTTAGGTCATATTCTTACAAACTTCATTTCTAATAAAGTTACATACATACTACTGGAGGATATTTGAAGGATATCAATAGATACTATGCATGATATATATATATATATATATATATATATATATACACACACACACACACACACACATATCTACATATACATGTAGATATTAAAGCATGTTCTGTCTTGCAAAGAAATTTCAGTTACTAAATAATCTGGTAGTGTTAGACCTACTAGAACTCTGTTTGCTATACATTTCCCCCTCTTCTATTTATCTTCTAGCTGTCTCATTACATTTTCAAAAGTTATTTTAAAATACAAATCAACAAAGAGAAACATTAACTTAATGTTAGTCAACAACGACAACAACAACAAAGAAAGCAACAACAACAACAAGCTCTAGTTTAGACATGTGATCAAAGCCAAAGGCTCTCCACAAGTGTCTGAACCGGAAGCATAAGGTAAATTGATGTCAGATATACTGGTCCTTGCCCATGTGAGTTTGGGTAACCTTCAATTTTCTCTTTTCTAAAAATATTCATGTGTGTAAGTCTCCATTCTTCTTGCTTACTCTGAAGCCACAGAATGATATGTCTTTTCTTTGATGCTTTAGAAGATAAATCATTAGACCTTTGCCTAAGAGAAATTATTAAAAATACAGAATTGTATCCTTGCTAGACCCTTTAATTTCTCCATCATATAAATCAATGCTTCCTGGTCATTTGGGATCATGTGTGTGTGTGTGTGTGTGTGTGTGTGTGTGTGTGTGTGTAGGTGTGCATGTATAATATACAGTGTAGAATTTTCAAGCTGATACACTTTAACAATGCTGCTCATGCACAAAAATCCAAAAAGAGGCAGCACACAAACACAGACACATAACTAATAACTGCTCAAACTTCTCCCAGAGGAAACAGGAATTGACATATACAAACCACACAAAACAGAAAAGAAGCCAAAAGAAAGCATCTTCCCAAGTTCACTAAGCAGTAAGCAAGAGATCATCACATACAAATTGGGCTATTACAGGGAAACTCAAGAGAGCAACATAGACTAAAAGCAAGGCATACATTAAAATACAGAGAAAAGAGGCATTGTGGGAATTTGTCAGTTGTTAAAATACAGCACTGTCAGAGAAACATTTGAGTGTTTGAGAAGAAGCGGTTATAATATGTACTTAATAAAGAGTTCGGTCATTGTATGCAATAGACTCTCAATGACTTTTCATTGTGTCCATATATTAATGCACTCCTCAAATCTCAGGAAATTATGATTAAGATGGAGACCAATAACAAGACAAGGCATAGAAAATAAGAGAGTAGAAAAATATTCAACCCCATATAGAATACATATACTGTATTCGCTCCTTCCAAGGCTCAGGGATTATTGTGGAAGGAGAAGTCTGATAACCAGAGATAGTAAAGACTGTAAGAAGTGTCTTTTGAATACAGCAGGATAGCAGTACACATGAATTTACAGCAGTTGTCATCACATGCACAAAGCCTGTGTAAGCTAATGCAATATTAAATCCCAGCATAGAGAGAGAACTTAGAAAGAAAACCCCATTCCCAGTTATGGGAGTATTTGCAATATCTAGCTGCTGGGAAGATGAGAGTCAGTTTTGTCTAAGAGTGTAGCCATTGATGCATTGGCCAAGCTCAAGGAAGACCACATGGGGAAGAATATTTGAGCAGTATAAATTGGTCTTGAAGTGAAAAAAAAATGATACAAATTTGGGTGTGTAGGGAAAGAGACTGGACTAAGGAAGAGTCAGAAGACGAGTGAATAAGATGAAAATGCATTGTAAGAAATTCTGAAGGAAGTGATGTTAACTAAGACCAACAGCAATAATCATTAAAAAAGGGAATAAGATGAAGGGAGACAGGAAGGAAGCAATTCTAAATTAAACAGCAACTGCTAAGGAAGGAGAATAAACTTTCTGATTCTGGCACTCTAGAGGGATGGAATTCTAAGCTCTGTGGACACAGGGTATGACATAATATAGGTTTGAAGATTAAGGTAATAACAAAGAAGCCTGCTTTGACTGGACCAGATTACACGCTCACATGTGTACACAGAGATTAGAGTAATATTCAGGGACCAGCAGGAGAAAGTTGCAATCAGCAACGGCATTTGTGCTTGAATGGCTTGTAGGGTGTTATTACTGAATTAAATCTAATGAGAGAGAAAAGAGGCAGATCATAGGACAGAGAGTGAATTATAGTGTGGGTCTCTGAAAATTACAGGAGGCGTGTACCTTGGCAGCATTAGAAAATAGAAATACTTCGTCCATTCTCCTTCCCTTTGTATGATATGACTTGTGGATATGACTCGTGGATATCCGTGCAAAGTGTGCAGAATTCCAGGAAGATCATTTTGAAATGAGTTCTCAGAAACCTCATTTGGAATGTGGCTATTACTCTTCATGTTAGCTGAGCATGATGTTACACTAGCTCTTTACTGGTTGAAAATAAATCAGATTAGAGATAAGGACTATTTTAAAACATGGACATGTGTTTCTCAGCATTGATTTTCATGCCTTGAGCTTGGCCCTGACCTAAGAGTGTGATGTGGTGGGGTGGCGACAAGGCTTGCAATACGGGATATTTTTCAATCTATTCATAAAAGCAGATTATGCAGTTTTTAGAATGGGCAAAAAATAAGTCGGTTAGGAGTTCTATTCTGTTTTCTCTTTTCATTCCTTCCACTCATCCCAATTTATTTTCAGCTTCCATCATGGTGGTGCAAGTTGACGTCATTAAGTGTGATTTATCCTATTTAGCTCAATAAGTTAGACTGGCTAATGGGCCATCTGCAGGTATTAGTTGACAAACCCGCTCAGAGACATACAATCACACCTGACATATATACACAGAGATGCATACACTTGCTAAATAAAACTGCTTGAGGCAGTGTAAAAACACACACTCAGTAAGAGACTGCTAAACTAAGGTTTTCTGTTTCTGTTCTGCATTGCAGCACTGCCCTTGATATTCAAAGTTCTGCCTGGCCAAGTTCACAGGGCATAGCGGTTCAGGAATTAATTTCCATAATTATCTCTTTAACTTTCTCATTATAAAAGACATCTTCTCTGGATGGCAAGAAGCCAACCTGCTGACCCTAACAGGACAGTGCTCCACAAGAGACACCAAGACTGGCTTGGTGTCTGGATTCCTTTGTGCCTTTTCAAACTATGGGAGCCAATTATAGACATACTGCATTTTCTGACAAAAAGGGTCTATTGTTAAAATCAAAGAGTGGATCTGCCAAAGAAACATCCTGGTCATTGGACAAGATACAGACTTTGAGTGAGATAAACTTGACACCCCAATTCCAAATTTCCAGGGAAATCAATATTTGAAAGTTCATCAATTTTGTTAAGTCTTTGTTTAGTTATTGCTATGATGTTTCCGATGGTTTGGTGTTATTGAAAGTTTAGAGATCATGGTAATTCTTCAAAAATATTGAATTTTTTGAAAAATATTGAAGGGTCAGTTTCTGGTGTTCACTACAACATAAAACAAAATCTGAAAGAAACCCTTTACTTCATGGTCAATCCAGCAATGTAATACAGTATTGCTATGCAGCTGTTTGTCTCCAGTTTAGCTTTGGTCCTCTGGCATTAAAAAGCAAGTTAAAAGAATTTACCATAATAACATTGTGTAATTGTCTATAGTGGCACCTTTAACGTTTTAGGATTTGAGCAAACTATTTTTCCAGGGGGACGTCCATTTAATTACGATCATAGAACAAAGTCACTAATTGTTTTAAAACAGTTTTTCCAGATGGGAATTATGGGTAGAAAGTAATTCACTGCCCATGCTGACAAGATTAGAGTGGAAATGCAATCTTAATCTCTTACACCTGACGGAAAATGTGTTCAATCACATGACACCAAACCTTCAGGAGAGCAGACCACTTGATTCACTTATTTTGAATCAGTGATTATTTTTATGAATCGGGGATTATGAATGGTGCAAGTACAAATAACCGGGGACAGTATGTTATAGAAAGAAAATGAAGAAGAGCTAGAGAAATAGAGAAATGCTATTTTTATGAAGAAAACAGGAAATCCATCTTCTTGAGCTAACTGGGGTCAAACCAGCAAGCTGGATTCAAGGACCAGCTTGATGGAAACAAGATCAAGGACAATGGGTTTCTATGACCTTGCTGAGAAGTTTGGACATGGTAAAGCAGGCAACTGAAGAGTCATTATCTCTGTCATTTAATTATTAACTTATGTAGTTAAATTCATATACTGTTAGATGCCATATAATAAAGAATTACAGATAGGTCAAGCTATAAGGAATTTAACATTAGTGAAGTGACATCGAGTTGTGGTGTATGTGATAGTATGTGATCATCCTTCAAGGGAACAAAGATGGTAAGTACCAGTGAGAAATGACCCATATTTCTTCAGAATGGACTTAGCATTTGTTCCATGTCAAAAGAAGAAAGACAATCAGAAGTATATTGGGAGGTTGGTACTTGAAATTCTGGATAACTGGTGTGTGGTGGACAGACCCTGTGGGAACACAGGTTGTTAAGGCACTGAGAATACAATTCAGAGGCCAGGTGATTAAGGCCCCTGTAGAGTTATGGCTGTGGAGATGAATCTTAAAGGAGGATATCAGTAACATTTAGGAACTGATTAGATTTAGAGGTCAAAGAGAAAGAGCAATTGAATAAATTTACAGTGATGAGACTGGGGCATTGAGAGGATCCTAGTGACATTATGAATAATTAGGAAATGGGACAGGAATGATGGGGCTGCTCCCCAGTGCTGCCATCCCAGCTCCCCTCCACATCCAGAGAAGGGTTCCTAGAGCTTAAAAGCCTTGGCATGATTTTAGAGTTAATGATTCCCTCCAGGATACAATTCATGGGCAAGGTGATAAAGCCAACCGTGAAGGAGACCACGCGCTGCCCCCTATTGGGTACTCAATTGATGCTTTTCTGTTGAGTTGAACAGAGAAGTATGAGAGGCAAGGGCACCATAATGACATTGCAGAGGGAACTCTGAGAGGCAACCCTGAGTGGTACAGAAGTTGGACCTCTGAGACCTCCAGCAATGGAGGTCAAGCTTTCCTACTTAGTGGAAAATTTAGGACAAGTGACTTCACCTTTTCCTCATTCAGTGTCCGTATCTGTAAATTGGAAAGTATGGTATACTTATACTTCATCTTGCAGGGCATTGTAATAATTCAGTGAAATGGTTCAATAACTTCTCTAGATCTTGTTTTATCTGATAAATATTAGGTATTCCCACACTTATATAATTAGTGATTGAGGGGCACACTGCTAAAAGGCCAGGTAGAGATTTTACAAACCAAAGAATGAGAGCTGAGTGCAAGTCCCGGTTATGACTTAGCCTTTTAAGGAAGAAGTGGAAATGAGAGATGTCTTAGCTGTCAGGAGCAATTGCTACTCTTGCATAGGATCAGAGTTCAGTTCCCAGCCCCCCAATTAGGTGGTTCACAACTTTACTCGAGTTCAGCACATTGCTATCTGGTATCCTCTGCAGACCTCTATGAGGTATAAACACACACACACACACACACACACACACACACACACAGTTTCCTAAAAAATACATCTTTTCTAAAAAATAGTAACATAGTTTCAAAGAGAGGGAGAAAATGAGACATCAAACTAGTGCCTACAGACTATACTTTTAAAGACATGATGAACCAGAAATAATGCAGAAAATTTGATCTATAGTAACATAAAGTATTTTAATAAAAGTAGCTATGCTCTTTGAAAGTAGTCACTAGATGAAATACTAATGCTTCTGCTGCTGACACTACTGTTAAAAATGAAAACCCAATGCTGTTTATAACAATTTTCAAACAAACTATAGCCCAAGCACAAAGGAAAGCTCATGAGAAGGAGACAGCAATAATTAGTAGTATCAAATGGACACCTCCTTTCCAATCTTTTATTTGACCCTAGAAAAGGGCATTCTGCATATAACAATTAAAAGCATGAGAGCCTGTTCTTCATTTGATTAATCAAAAAAGGCAAGTTCAATGTATAGAAATTGAACAATAGCATTCCTAATATGATAATGCTGCAATTCCAGTATATTCCCAGCTGCTGTATACTTTCAGTAGTAATAGAAACAGCCACGTAAGTCATGTGCCCTCAACAAGGTTAAGTACCAAGGACTTATAGCTAATCAAATCCTGGGCTAGTAGCCTCTTTGCAGGTACTCCAGTGGTGTCTAATAGTTCCTCTCTTTTTCCTGTTAAGAATATCTAAATGCTCTAAAAGCAACTCCAGAGAGTACAATAGCAAAGAGAACAACTGTTAGCCATTGTGCATTTGTGCTCCACATTCCCAGGGTTTTCAAAGTAATAAAACCAATTAGATAAAGAACAGTACACTCTTACCACTACTAATAGAGGTTTTAATAATAGATAGGTTTCTTTCTGCAGAGCAGGAGCAGTACTCATTGCAGAGCATTCTGCTGACCAATGTTCAATGCCAAATTTAGTGTTAATGCAGTGGTCTGTCAACTTAAGCTCTTCAGTTAGAACCAGGACGGGACGGAGAAAATGACTGTAAGTACCTTTTACAGGTGATAACACCAATAGAATTCACAAACATCCTCCTTAGATATAATAGGCTAAGTGATAAACTACTAGAAGCACCCTAAGGAGATCCACAGCTGAAGAATCTACAATACACTGCAATTTGTTTTCTTTTCTTTTTTTCTTTTTTTGGTTTTTCGAGACAGGCTTTCTTTGTATAGCCCTGGCTGTCCTTGAACTCACTCTGTAGACCAGGCTGGCCTCGAACTTTGAAATCCACCTGCCTCTGTCTCCAGAGTGCTGGGATTAAAGGCATGTGCTACCATTGCCCGGCTGCAATTTTCATTCTTAACATAGGGAGAATTTTTTCCCCCTCCGACGGTACCCAATATCAATAGGCCTTTCTTTGTTTCACTATCTTAACACATTTTCTCTACATTTGCTTACAAATTCTTTGCTTAAATCTCAAAGTATGTAGAACTTGTTGTCATAGAAACCATCATTAAAATAATTCATCGGTTTGACTTAATTCATCATTCCCTCTTCTTTAACAAAACTGTTAAAGGGGATTCTTTAAAGAGTAGGAAATAGTCAATGGTGGCAGGGGCTATTTGTATGTGAGGGGAATGTGTTCAAAAAAGATCACTATGTGAGTCTCCCACATGCAAATTAACAAGAGCTCTATCCCCTTTCAGGTCTTAGTTTCATTCTTCTACACTATTCTTTTAAGCAAAATCATTTAGGTTTATGAAAGGAATTTCCTGAGGGTGTGTGGTTCTAGTGCAAATTTTGTATGATCTGATCAAGCTTGTGAATAATACATTCATCTGTGCAGTAACTCCCCAGGGCACGTCCTCCTGGCTGAGCCTCTATAAATGAAGCATTTTAACTGAATTCTTTTAAGGATGCGGGAGATGTAAATATACGTGGGTGGAGAGGGTGTAGAAAAGACTGGAAACTACAGTGACACCATTCCCTCCTTAGATCCTGTGCTGCATTTAAATGCTGTTTAAAGAAAGCAGCTGCTGGTTGGCATGGGACTGAGTTAGAACAGCATTTCAGAATGAAGAGTGAACGGAATAGACCCTGATCAAAAATCCTGGCCTGAGTAAGACAACCACCTGTCTAAGTGAGAGGTGATAGACAAGACAGTTCATTTCAGGTCCTTCTCTATGCCTTTAGGGGCAAAGACGGAACATCTCACCCCTTTGTTTCTCCCATCTGCAAACTGAACTGTTGTATTAGTTTCTTTCAAAGGTCCTTCACTTAGCATTTTTCTTTTACTTTACTTTTAAATGTAGCATTTATCCTAAACTCACCCGTAACTCCTTAAGATGCAATAGGCATTCATCAAATACTATTAGATATTCAGGGTTGTTCTGGAACACTTGTTAGAATCTTGAGAGGTCTAAATATTTCTGGCACTGGATTCATGTAACTGGTAGGAAAGTGAGGAAAGTTTAGAGTCTTGTCTAGACTAAAGCTTCCAAATATATCTCATCAGAAAGGTAGCAGGGGCATTCACTCAAATGCAGTTCTTAAGACTCCTCTTGCAGGCTATGTTCAACAGCACTCTAAAGATACCTACATTAAGAAGAACTCTGCATACATTTTATACTCAGATAATTTAATAGGCAGATGGAAGAGATTATGGACTCTTACCTTTGAGATGAAATGAGGAGACACCCAATATTTGAAGACTCTTATTTTCTATCAGATCAAAATTAGATGAGTTAGCTTTGAAAATATTTGAAACACTACAAAACAGTATATAGCTATAGAGCCCACAATTCCCCATCTATGTCTTAAGCAGGCAGGGAAAGTCATGCTCTCCTAGGGTTCTTACTGTGATGTCTGTCTCCTTCAGACTCCTCAGAAGGAGTGACAAATCCATGCATGAGGCTAATACATGTATGCCTTAGAAAACCACAAGAAAATGAACAAGCTCAAAAGCACTAGAGAAGCTGGAAGAACAAGGTGAAGTTGAGTTCTAAAAACCCTTTTGGGGAGAGAGTAGATGCCCCTGTGTGGGCTAGAGCTACTCTTCACCCTTCCTCACAATTCTATCTACTTCATCTCTTCAGTAATCTCTTCCAATTCCATACCTTCTTATCTCTTTAATAATAAATGATAGCTTTGTTTGCCTTAGCTACTTAATATATTTGCTACTATGTAAAAAAGAAAAGAATAAAATGAATTTGTATGTGGTTGAGTGTGCCTGTATGTTTATGTACATAAATATCTCCAACTTTCCAACAGTAAAGGCACAAAAAAATTATATTCTGAAGTCAAACAAAAAGGTCATCACTTTCAGTTATTAATTAACTAATACTTTAGCATTAATATTTTTCCTTCACTACTATAATAATCTGCAATTTTAACAGTTTTATTCTAAACAAAGTCATTCTTCCCCCAAAATAGTATTTCTTATAAAGGGTAAGATGCTTAAAGGTAGGTCTAGTATACTGGATCAGCATTTGGAAGTCAAGAAAACATTTGTACGGAATATAACAATGACTATAAAATGTAGATATATTATGTCTATTAATGTATATATTTATTATATATACACATTAGATATATGCATATATCATATAATTTCTGAGAACTTTATGGATGTTATTTGAGAATTGGGAAGACATAACTGCTTGCAAAAGTCAATCAAACTAATATGATGTTAACCTTGAACAAAAAGCCGCTGTCTTGGATAGGCTCCAAAGTTTACGGTTTAAAATTTGTCTTCTATTTGTTTGTTTGTTCGTTTTTTCCCACACAGCTTGATGCAAAGCCTCTATTTCAAGTCCCTGAACCTTTCCTATCAGGAAATAAAGCATATTTTCTGCTCTGTGGATTGCATGGTCATGTTAGCTGGGAGAAAATAGTTTCCATGATTAATCTTAAAACTCTACCCCTATTATATGGAAAACCCTTTGTACTGTTGACTAAAGAAAGCAAACATTCCTGAGAGAATATTCCCACTAATTTAAGATTTACAATCTCTTCTAAACTACAGGATATATTAGATAGAATCTTATAAAACCTGATATAGACCAGAGATATATGAATCAAGTCAAATATACAGAACTAATTTTAAAAGATAGAAAAAGTATTAATGAACCACCTTCTCTCTGGTATCACATCAATCATTTTTATAGTTATTATTTCATTAAGAAGTCCTTACAATGACTATGAATATTACATAGTCACAATTCCAATGTGTTCAGTGAGTCCCAAAGATGTTTAAGTAACTTGAATGGAGTTATCCTGAAATGGTGCTACATCTATCTGTATTATATATGTAGGATGGATATAGAAAACTAACTTCATGATATGAATGAATATGATTATTCATAAGGACAGACACTAAGAGAAAGAGACTATCATAGGATTATTAATTTTCATTGTTGGGTTCTAAGCCAGCCCCTTGCACATGCTGGGTAACCCAACCCTCAATAATCATAAGATGAAATCTAAAGGTACACACAGCAATGAGAATACTGGGTTGCTCTGAATTCAAGCGATGCACACAAATGTGCCTCAGTAATGACCCAGAACTAAATAAAGAGGTTGAACTTAGTTGAAAGTTGAACTTTCTATATTTGTTATCCCTATATAATCATGAATTAGAGTTATGTAATTTTATAAGTTTAGAAAATATATTTTTGTTTGAATGATATATTATGGATAGAATTTAGACAGATGAGAAAAGTTTATTTCTTAATTAGTTAAATGAAAATTTATTAGAAACTGAAAATTCATATATAGACCTCTCTTCTGTCTCCCAGGTTTACCATGCAAAGACTGTTTTTCAGATAAGAACATAATGTTGGACAACTGACCATGGAAGAATGGAGAGTTCCTAAAAAGGAGGTCATAGAAGATGCTCACCATGGTATGAAATGTGAATGCTAAGAAGCCTCAGCCTCCAGTCTGCAGGAGACCCTGAACAAAAATGTTCATTGCACAAAATTATCAACTATAAACAGCAGTTATGTCAGTGCTTCTTAGGCTCTTTAATGAAATCAAACAAAAGAAATTACAGAAAATAAAGAACTGTTTTCTTCTCAAGTAAATCAAGGCCAGAATATGACTTTTTTGTACTTGAATACTTAGCAAGAACATGGGGCTAAGGTTCAGTTATATTTTAGAATTAACTCCATTGATGTTATCAAAATGAATAAAAAGGAGAGACACTTGAGAAGCACAAATGTAAACATTCCCCATTACAGGCTAGCAAACCGAAGCAGGAATTTATACAAATTAATAACTATGTCACAATTTTTAGGCATTATACTAAACATTTCTACTAATTAGTTCAACAACTCACAAATGATAAGACAACACTCAAATGCTGTTGTTTGGTAGAGCAAGGAAAACTAGAAAAGTAAAGAAAACTATCCAAAGTCACAGACTATGTTGGTAGAAATAAGAATATGGCTTGGCATATCTTTAGGAACCTTGGGTCACGTCTAACATTACTGGCCCTACATAATCAATCCTGTTCACTTTTTTCATATGGTTCCTCAGCACACTGCAAATATGAAGCTAGCTTACTAGTATGTGAAGCATTACATCTAAACTCTCCCCATCAGTAGTGTTCTGGAAGTCATTGATAGCACCTTGAGTTAAAACAGGAACAATCTGCTTCAGATAAAGTCATGTTAGATCCAGTCAGGAAATATCCTCTTGCTGATGGTACAAAGCTGGTGTGTATTGTTGGCTGAGATACTTCACAGGCCAATATTTCTCTTAGTACATTTCTAGCAAAATGCACACTGTGCAATGATACCAGCATTTCTTCATAGCCTTTTCATGCCCACTCTTCACATTAGAACTAAACTGTCCAGACCAGGGCGGGACTAGGTTGCAAGACTCTACCTCTGCTGCATTTTGGATCTTGAATATCTTTTATTGGTCCAGTTGTCAAAGGGATGGTCCCTATCCTAGATCATTACTGGAAAGTGGTGGAACCTTTAAAATAGGGCCTAGATTGAAGGCTTTAGTCATAGGGGCTTGAGGAGCATGCTCCCAAAGAGGAATCTGAGACATTAATTTTTGTTATCTTCCTTTGTCTAGTCTATGAGATGAACAGTTAACTTCATCAACAGTCAATATGTGCTGTCCCACTCTGTAAGTCTCAAAACAAAAACTCTATCTAATCATGAAATAGATTCTCTAGACTATGAGCCACAATGAACCCTCTATCTTTATAATTTATACCAGGTATTTCTTACAGTATTGGAACACTGACTAATATAGTTACCACATCAATGTTCTTTTTCAGTCATTATATATTCCCAATATTTCTCTAAACTAGACCCAAGAAGAACCCCTTTGACATGTCAGGCAGGTGCCTGCTGCACTTGGTGTTGGTATAATGTATTAGAAAAGTCTGAGTCATAAGATCTGCTGACCTAAGCTTGAGTTTTGGATCTATTATACATTCTTTATAACAGTACCCAGATTTCATAAAACTCAGATATTAAACATTATGAAAATGAAAATAAAACACACACACACACACACATGCGTGCGAACACACACACACACACACACATATATGCATACATTTAGTCAACAAACTTTAAATGACTTGGATTAGCTATAAAATATTTATATGGACTGTGTTGAAGTATTATTTTAAATACATATTTCTTAATATAGTTTTTCTCAAAAGCAGGTCAAACCTTTTCATCCTTCACAACCACATCCTTTAGCTGAACCATGAGTTCAAGAGTCTTTGAAATCTCTGAAAAGTGTTTGCATGTTCTCTATCTCTCTCTTCACACTGTGAGATGCAGGGCCTGTTTCAGGGAGGGCTGAAACACTCATTGCTCATGACCTTTGAACCCAGCTTTGTATGAAATTATGCGTGTGCAATTGAAGAGTCTGGCACTTGCAGTTTGGCTCAATTATCTGTTTAGAAAGTTGTTAGATGTAGGCTTTGTTTGACTTCATCCATTGAACTACTTTGTGTTAGTGAGCATTCAGGTCACGAAGAGAAAATTTGGAAGAAAAGTCTCTAAAATTTGAGCTCTAGGTCTTAAAAATTGAAAATATATGGCTTCTTGACTTGACCATGAGTGGCTTTTTAAAACGTGATGGGCAAGAATAAGCTTCAAGAACCTTTCTCCAGTCAAATAGTTTGATAATTATATTTCACATCTAATTTCATATTTTCAATGAACATGTCAAGATTATAATTTAACATATCGCTTACAATGGACAATGGACAACACCAAGCACTCTAAGCAGCTTGTAGAAAAAGAACTGAAGAAGTGGATTTGTTTCTTATTGGATCTTGTCTTTTCTATTTGTCATGTGATACATTGTTCTAATGAGGAGACAAATAATTTACTGTCAACTGCATGAATGCTTAAACTTGTGTGAGCTCAATCACTATAATAATAAATCAACCCTGGTCATATGTAACAGGGATTAAAATATTTTATGATTTATATTGCTACACATTTCTTTAAATTTCTTTTATCTGAGAAATTATTGGCACAGTCTTGGTAAGCATGTAGGTGGCAAGCTAGAAGCATCAAGATACTGTATTTCTGAAACAATTTATATGCTAACTCACAATACTTTCAAGTGTCTTTCAGATTTAATTTCTTATTGGGAAACCTTGTTAGCACTATTTCCTCACATTCTTAGATCTGTATATTTTTTTCCTTGTGACAGTGTGATATGTATACATATGAGATATTTAGGAAGAAACATTGCTGCTCTAGCTCATTTTCAAGAAATTACTGTGAAAAAATATCTGTCATTTGCTACATGTATAAAGTCCTCTTTCAAGTGAGTATTCACTGATGTTCATATATAATTATTTTTACTTGTTTGTGTTTTGAGATAAGATCTAATTCTATAGCCCATTGTGGTCTGGAACTTATAGCAATACCTCAGACTCACTGTCCTTTTGGGCTGAGATGAGAGACATCTAGTTGTATACAATTATTTTTAAAGGTTAACTGACATACCATGGTGATCAACAAACTCTACTCTCTTCATGAATCTTCCTTATGGCTTCCATATGGATGAAAACTGGCTGTCACTCAAACAGCAGAGATAACAATATAAAGTATAAAGATCAAATTGCACTTACAGATAAGAATATGCTAAATTTATACCTATATATATTTACAAATACATATGAATGAAAATTTCTTATAAACTTCCTGAATATTGAGAGATTAGTTAAAATAAAATAGTACTCATTCCAAAATTCACATTTAAAGTTATTTTAAAAGCTTAAAATTACTTTTGTTAAAGCATTGGCTTTGGTGTTTTCAAAGAATTATTGGTGCAATATTATACTTTGGGAATGATCAATGAAAGACAGAGATACTACTATCTGTATCTGTTCCTCTCTTGTCTCCCACATCATGGATGATGAGATGACAACACATATATCAGTAAAGGTTGACTTTCCCCTTATTCAATGTGACAGTAAACATTCATTTCTGTCGAGGCATGAAATAATGCTGAAAGAATTGAGGGAAATTTTTGAGTTTTTTTTCTTTTTCTTTAAGTATAAAATATTTATATATAAATACATGGTGTGGTGTATGTGTGTGTGTGTGTGTGTGCGTGTGTGTGTGTGTTCTCATTGTGAACTATCTTTGTCAGAAGATGGATCTATGTACCATTTGGGGATACAGTCCCTTCAAAATGTTTTAATAACACTGTGTCAGATGAGAAAGATAGACAGGTCTCCCCTAGGTTTGTATGCCTTTGGATGGAGAGTGATTACACTTCACCCTGCTGGATGCTAAAGCATTTGATGACACTCTTTAAATACTGGTTGAGTTATTCCTTCTTCCTTTTCTATGTTACTGAGATCTTTGTGTGAGCCAAGGAAGTCAAGGAGAAAGTGGATTTTAGTATCAAGCATATCTGATACAAATCATTTACTTCCTAATTTAAAAAAAGCATAATGTACTAAAAGGCACGTTATACAATTCTCCTCTCATTTCCTTATTGTTTTAATTTAAAATGTAATACAAGAGAAAAGTCTACCCTGAGGCCTGACATTCAGTAAGCCCTTAAGAAACAGTATCTGCTCCTAGCCTGCCTCATAAGATATTCCTACTACTAATCCACTGTAACACATGTAATTATTATTATTATCACTATATGGAACCTTTCTTTTTCATAATATTTCCTATATCGTAAGTGTCAGGTTATCATTTATAATTCAGAGACAATGCTCTCACATGTGCCTAACCTCAGTGTTTGGGCAAATGCTTCGCAGTGGTGAGAGGGCAGAGCTCTATCTCATAACAGCTCTTTACCTATTAGAATGAAAGAAGTCACTTGAAGAGCATTCGACACCATGGAATTATTATATACAGCAATTTCTTTTCAGACATTTGCTGAAATGTTTCAGAAATAAATACTTTAACCTGTCAAGATCCTGAGCATGGAGCTGTTGGAAATCCTCAGTGTTTCTCACCTCTCAGTGTTTCTTGGGCTGTCAGGGTTGTGGATGAGGCAAACCTAATAAAGCTGGTTCTCTAGGGTTATTCTCTTCTACCCAGTACCTCATTAAGCCTGGGTTACTGGAGAAAGGGTTCAATACCCCTTTAGAATACTAACCGTTTAATCTTGCTTTACAACTAAATGGGTCTCATTTAGGGAAAGAAAAAATACTTTCTGTGATGCAAAATGACTCAGGCCTAGATATCAACTGTGGGACATAGTATTGATAGTGAATATGTGTTGCCCACTAAGGCACTGTTTAGAATGTATATCTTCCAGTCTGAATTCTATCAATATGCTGTAAGTGAGCATGATGCAGATACTCTTAGGACATGGATATTCTAGTGACATGGATTATGATAGAAAATATTTTTATTCATCCTTATTCAGTTATGTACATTAAATATTAAGATTTGTGTGTATCTACTGCACCTCAATAAAAGGCTTAACAGAGCCAGAAAAACAACAACAAAAAAGCATAAACTTAATTGTGTAAAATTAGGTTAAAAAAATGGTTATGTAATAAGCCCATTGTATTTCATGTTCCTCTTTCCAATTTTCAATCCCAACTTCTTTAAAGACAAATTTTGTTTTGCTGTTGCTGCTGCTGTTGTTTTGTAATCTCCGCACTGTGTCTACATGAGGTGCAGCTTTGTTAATGTGTGTCCTTCTACAAATTCCTTCCTTCTACTTTCTCTTCCTTCTTATACTCAGGATCCCCTCCTCATCTTAGTTTGCTCTATAGGACTTCCCTCTTTTACAGCATATGCTGCCTTCCTCCCAAAGATGGACTCAGTGAAAGCTTCAAGCAATGTGCTGAACGTATTTCTCTTATAGATGCTAGCTCCAATATGCTATCCAAGTATAATGGGCAGAGAGGGTAAAAAAGGAAAGGGGAAAGAGGTAGGAAAACAGAAGGTGGGATAAATTGGCAGAAAGATAAAGGAGGAATAGGAGGGCAATGATACCTGGGAGGAAGGAAATAAAAGGGAGAAGAAAGGAAGATGGGAGAGGGGCTAAGGAGAAGGAGAGGGAGAGGGGTTAAGGAGAGAGAGAGGGAGAGGTAGAGGGGGTAAGGAGAGGGAGAGGGAGAGGGGGACGGGGAGGGAGAGGGAGGGAAATAAAAGAGGAGAGAAAGGGAAAGACGAAGCTTGACAGGAAAGGAAGGGAAGAAGGTGAGTTCCATCTGATGAACCATTGGTATTATGGGTATAATAGTAGGAACCATAGTCTCTAATAAACTAGGAATACAGAGCGAGCCAATGAAATGTAGGAATCAAATGTACATTTTTTTTTTTAAAAAAAATCCTGATTAAGGAAGTTCTGGAAGATCAGAGGTATTGGGTGAGTGTTTAATGGCACATTAGGAATTCCCTAGTGTGCAGTGATGGGAGTTTGCTTTTGTAGCAGTAGAAGAGAAGGCTGTTGTTCTTTGCTCCTTGTTGTTTTGCCGTTTATAATGGGTTTATTAATTCCAGAGAACTCTCAGTAAGAGTGACCTATTTATCATCAATCTGCCGTTGTTTTATATCCAGTGAACTTCAGACCTCAGGAGCTGAGATGACCCTCTCAGAGGAAACAAGCATATAGGATGTCATTAGGGACCACAAAGGCATGCTATTGAAATTTCCATCTAAATTTGAGGAACTTAATAACTCTTCATGACTTAACTATAAGAAAGAGAAAACTATCAAGTACTCTGTTGGTTGATTTTGATTAATACTATGGTAAAATAGAGAGATGGACATGACTGCACACCTCTACAGTCTAGATCCAGAAAGGCTGATGAAGATTGCAAATTCAAGGTCAGTCTCTGCTGCACAGTGAGACTGAGCCTCTAGTGGGTAACTATGAAAAGTTATTTCTACAGGATCTGAGATATTGTAGACACCTATATAAAATATGCATATGGAACAAGCTATTATTAGAAGAATGTAGCCTATTTGCATGTTTATAGAGGGACTAAATAATTTCCCTTCTGTTCTCAGAGCAAATAAAAGTTCTTATTTTACTTAGGCCAAAGAGTCCTTTTAAAGCTTAATGTTTGCTTCTGTGTCCCAAGTAGCAACTTTTTCTGATGTTTAATTCACACACAAGCTTTTGTGTGCATTAAGGAAGTTCTGTCAGCTATTACAAGCATGTGATATTACAACTGTCAATAATTGCTACAAGCTAAGGCAGACAAGTATAGAACCTGGGTACCCTGTTGGTACAATGACTTGATAATTCTATTTCAGTGTTATACTGTAGCCTGATGGTCATAAACTCATAAATTCTGAGTTATATCAATTGTTTAGAAACTCTTTCTCAACTGACTGAAATGTTCAAGCATTCTCTCAGGTGTAAGTGGAGATATAAGCTATAGCTAACCCCCAGAAACTAGACTATGACTTCTTAAAATGCTTTTTTTAACTATTTTTTTTCTGCAGCTTGGCTTTCAACAATTCTTGGCTAAGGATAATAGGCACCATTTCTAAAATGGAATCTTTGTGTTTAATTGTCATAGCAGACCAGTGAGTTAAGTTGCATGGTTGTTATCCCCTTACCAATGAAAAACTGAAGCCTACAGGGGATCACTTATACACCTTAATCCGTTTACAAGAAGGAAAGAAATAAACTAGTGTTTGGAATCTCTTTCATCTCAAGATTCCATATATTTAAAAATGGCATATCAATTTTTATCTGTCCCTAATTTCAAGATTTCAAGTCCACTATTCTGATGTGTGTGTGTGTGTGTGTGTGTGTGTGTGTATGTGTGTGTGTGTTATTGTGGTTGGACCCAGGACCATACATAGACTACATAATTACTGTAGTACTCAGCTATCTCTTCACCCATGCCTGAAAGACCCTTCATCATTTGTTTGTTTACCTAGAGACTACTTTATTCCTAGTTTCCTTCTACATGCAATAAATATCCCCATGTTTAATTATGTCCTATGCTTTCTGTATCTTTCTGTTTCACTTTCTGAGAAACAAGCACTCAAAATTAAATGCCTATCATTTCCAAATAGATATTTTGAAGGCAGTATTACTTTTTTAGGTTTAAAATCATCATTAAGTCAAGATTTTAAAACTAAACACTGGTCTTTCTTCCAAAGGATGACGGATTTCCATGGGGAATTTAAGAAATAATTTTCTGTGTATCATTGTAAAGAGAGTAAGGGAAAATTTGGAAAGATAAGGCCTCAGGCTAATGGAAGATAATTGACATTTTCTTTTAGGAGCTGTTAATTAAAACAACATTAAATATTCCCCTCCAATCTTTTGTCAGTCAACAGGATAGACCACTGGAACTGCCACTGAGGGCCCATCAAAACCTATAACATTCTCCCAGAGTAGCTAATTACAGCCATTTTAAAAGGTTTCCAATGCACTCAACAATATCTTTTTAGAAAATCCACTTCTATAAAACATTCAAATGTTAACAACCTGCCACAGAGAAGATGCCGTGGAGAAGCATCCAATCAATGCCCTAGGGCAATGATGTCCAGCCACCATTGTCTTACATAGGTCAAACTCTGTTTTTAGGAGATCTATAGAAGTCATCCAATTATTTATAAGTTAGTCCTATATAAGAAACAAGCATCACAAAACAATATACTGGGGAAATATAATTAGCAAATGATATCAGGAATACTGTTTAGCATTTTATTCAAAAGGGGAGAAATGCATGTACCATGAACTTTACTTCTTTTAAGGCAAGGAAAGACATGTCTCAACATATGTAAGGCTGAGTACAAACAGAGGCATATACACAGTTTCTACAGCCTCCAAGGAAACAAATGAAGGATTCAGCCATTCTTGTATATTCAGCTTCATTTAGAATAAAAAAAATGGAGTAGAAAATGGAAGACAGGAAATATACAACAATTAGTTATTTTATAATATATAATCCTGCCCATATTAAAAATAAAGTCAAAACAGTAATAAGTAAGTGGACAAAGATTTAGGAGAAAATATTAATTCCTATGATAAAAGAAAATATTGCTGAATATTGATGTCTGGGATCTCAGTGTGAGGTTGATATTATACAGAGATACCAGTTTACAATGAAGAAAAATGATAAATAAGTGATGACTGAAATAACGGTTAAGGAAATCAAGCTCTTAAATTGAGCACATTTGTGAATTGCTACTCACAACCTGGCACTATACATTACAAGAAGGACTTTAACTCCCCTGACAAGTAATTCCACATACAGAAGTTTCTTGTGTGAGAAGCATATTGAAACAAATTCACAAATAGATGTAGATTTTTCAGAGAAGAGTTTTATAATGATGCTTATAAAAATAAAGAAATAGTTTATATGTCTGACATGATGGACTGTTGAAGAGAGTTATGACTAAATAATACTCAATGGAAATAAAATACATGAGTAAGTAGCAATATGGAAGAAAGTTCTTGATCAGATGTTAACAATAGAGACACAGTAAAAACAGTACTGCTAGGGTCAGCAGAAGAAGGTAGAAAACAAATACATTTTAAAAATGGGAGGAGGCACATATTCATTTGAACAGCAATTAATGAAAAAAGAGGGCATAGATTTGAAAGTGATCTTGGAGGAATATATGGAGTGGGAGAGGGACAAAAGAAGAGGAAGATGGTAATTTAATTATAATTATGATATTAAAATATAAAATATTAAAATAAAAATGGTAGTAGTTTGATTATTTTCATTTTTAAGTTTATATTATTATGACAATTTTATGAGCCAAATAAAACTTCAAGATACCCTATCCAATTGTTTCCATGGGTACCTGTTTGGTTGTCTGTAATAGAGCAGAATTCTAGACTTCTTAGATCCAAATAAATAACATAGTGGTTGATATGTCTATGAGGTGTTTTGTTTGTAAAACAATTAACTATTCTTGTCAAGGTAAGTGATCAGCCTTATATCTTCTGACTGGTTTGTGATGCAATGTGTAATAAAATTCTGCACAGAAATTATACAATGCTTTCCATCCTGGAAAGGCAAGATCCTTTTGCTGGTCTAACTAAATTCATCTCTGACATTTGGTCATAATTCTATGTTATTCCTATATTTATCAAGAAGACATAGAAATTAACATATTAACCATAAGAAGAAAAGGCATTATCTATTAACAATTTTACACATGCAATTTAAAGGGTATTGTTTTCTATTTTGGAATAAAGTAACTAACTAATGATAATATTTACTGAGTGTATGATAGCCACTTTGTTCATACTTTCACATTTTAAACCATTACACAATATCCATGTTTGTCTCTATTTCATAGGGAAGTTAATTGAGGCACACAGAAGCTCAAACTACCTTTTCAGCTTCATGCTTGTAAGGGTTCCTGCTGGGGATTATGCAATCTTCAATGCATGGGCAATCCTACTCTCCTTTGCCACTGATGTCATTTAAATTAGATGGTGAAGCTAATCCAGAAACCAGAAAGCAGTCAAGAATTTGACTACTTCTGACTTATAAGATGTTTCATGCTATATCAGTGGGCATGTTTGTGTGATTGAAGTGAGTTATCAATCTAAAGCCTATGCTGAAGCTTCCTAACCACGGCTACATCAAGGAACCCTGAATGCTGATACAGACAGCATCTGTGCATGAGAGAGTCTACGATGGATGTGGTATAAAGAGATTGTGGAAGATCCCAGTCCCTGCTTTAGAGAAGCTTACCTCTCTACCATAAAGGGACAGAAATAAGGAAATATTTTATTATTGTATTACAAGAATTATTATTTTATTGGAACCAAATAAGAAAATACATGTTCAATTTACATCTGTATTTGCCTCTATATTCAATAGCTTTGGTGTATACAATAGCATGAATAGCCAAATAACACTATTACTAAAACCAGAAGTCCAAGCATAGGCATAATCCACTGACATGTTAATTGTTGATGGACATTGGCTGGCTCATAAAAATTCACCTTGTCACCCATACAAATGTCATTTGTTATAGTTTTCACATTTGCATACAGACAAGGGTGCTTCTAGACAACACTGTACAACTCCTTGTAGAGTGATTAATAAATATTCATGATTTCAGTGTTACTGTCAATGATGACAGATTTTGTACATTAGCAAAAATATTATAACGATAAATATGTTACACTTATAAGACAAAATCATTCTAATACCTTCTAATATCAATTCCAATATTCCAGAGGCATTTTATTTTTTGCTTGTGTCTCTTTTTCAGTCCTTATAGCTCTGGGAAATATGGAGTCATGAACCAGAAAATACTTGTATCCAATTATATTGAAAATATTTATCTACATATTACCCATAATTTTACTATGCAGCATGTTTCTGTGTAAGTACTTTGAGTTATTTTACTTTAAGATATGAATAGGGTCTTTCTAGATAGATTTTCTTTATACATTCTGCAAAACAGGTTCTGAGTTTGAATCTCTTCATAATTGTACTATTTTCTCTACACTTATGAAGCATAATAGTATTTACTAAGTGCCTGTGTCAAGTACCAGTCTAGACTACGGACATCTAGTAGGAAAGAGATTAACATTTACAGACTTTCAATTTCCTGGGAAACACAAAAGCTAGTTACCAAAATAATATATAAATGATATGAGAATTTAAGATTCTACGATTAATAAGAGTTGTGAAAAAACTTATCTAGGGAAAGTTATTTTGAGGAACAAAGACAAAACAAGACATTAAGAGTGAGGATGCACAGAGAGTAAAAGGAAAGAAAGAGAGATAGCATTAGAACTTTAGACACAACAAAGAACATTCCCAAAGCTGTACAGAATGGCACATTGCATCATTAGATTTTGGTCAGCAGTTGAATGAGTGAATTTAGCCATACTGTTTCAATTCTTGCTCTCTGACTCACTGAGTCTTAAAACATGAAGCAGACATTTATCAAAAGTCATCTCTATACAAAGAAGAGAAAACATAGACTAGTCATGCTTTGATCCACTCTATGTTTCTTTCTCCTTCCTCCCACCATGGTGTCTTCCTCATACAACCTCTAATGGACCTATGTCTTTACACTAGAATTCATGACCCTTTTAGTAAGAGGGCTGCCTTAAGAATCTTACTTCACATTGTGGAAGAGAGCTAGAAAGAATGTAATGCCCAAGAAAAGGGAGATTATTTCTCCTAGAAATGTCTTGAGCTATACCCATGAACTCTTACCTATATGTCTGCCTAAACATGACCTGAAGGAGTACAACACCAAAAGGCCTGATCATGTGGGAAGATGAAAGCTCACTGCCTCAAACTTAGGCAAAGAACCACAGGCAGCTGAGGAATCTGAAAGCCACAGAAACTGTCTTCAACAGGGAAAAGCACACAAGTTATCCAATACCAGATGATCAGCCCTGAAAGTCTACACATATAAGTAACATGATATAGACTGAGCAGCTTTGATTTACAATGTGTGTGTGTGTGTGTGTGTGTGTGTGTGTGTGTGTGAAGGAAAAGAGACAGGACACAAGGGAGAGAGAAAAAAGAAGAGGAAAAGACAAAATTATAATATTATGTAAAATACTTTTATAAAATCTTACTTTTCCACCTTGGCATATTATCATCTCCCTCATCATAATGTGTTTTCACATAGTTATACTTCATTGTTAATCTCCATGTCATTATATGACTTTAGGTTCATAATCTTGCATAAAATATGAAGTTGTAGAAGTGGAGCTTTTACCTTCTTTATCTAGCTCAATGATCAATGCAGAAACAGTCTCTGAATATAGTGATAATAACAAGTTCATAATATTCCTGCATTTACTCTATAGAAAGACAAATTGACTGCATAATACAAAACTATATATGTATGTATGTATGTATCTACTCAGACACATAGCTTATAACAATGCTGTGTAGTTGTGGACATGTAGCATAAATACATGCATCCATATGTATTTCATATATGGTATTAGTTTACACAAATATGTTCACTCTTTCAGGTAGCTTTGTGGTTAGCCAGACAGCTATCAGTTCACTTCTCTGTGTACCCCTCCATCTGTCTGTAGGTTGCTTGAATAAAACAGGGGATGGCATCATCAGCAAGCAATTCTCAGTTTAGGAGAATACAGGATCACAGATCTTGTCATGTGTACAAGAAAAATACAATAGCAGCAGCGGCAGCAACATCATCCTCATCATCTTCTTCAACAACAACAACAACAACAAACCCTCAGCCTTTGGAAATGCCAGCTTTTGTCATGGTTATTGGCACCTTTGTATTAAAGTAGGTAAAAATATTGGATGAGAAAGGGTGTCAGCAATGATTGCCATCAAATACAGGATTCACTGGTAGAGTCAGAGTTAGAAGAGAGTAGTCAAGTAGGAACCTGTTTCTCTTTTCCAGATACAGACCTCGGAAACACTGGTATTATCAACACCCTTGGGGAGTAGAAAAAGGGCTATATAGATGCTGTCAGGGACATCTCTACTACCACTCAGAAATAGAGACTATGATTATGAGGGCAGAAGAGGGTCCTCTTTCTGGTGAACTGAAAAGATCCAAAGTTGTTTTCTACAAAAGAAATACAGCCAGCTGCATTCCAAGCAAGTAGCTGAATAATTTAAGAAGACACAAGCTAAAAAGAAGCAGGCAGTTTTTGTATAACTTCAATTGGTTTCATGTAATTCCTCAAATTTGTTTAAAGTTGGAAAATATGTTAAGATCTTCAATTTTGTGGACTCTAATTGTGGAAAAATAAGTCATTCAGTTCCATTTCCACACTTGGTATTCTGGTGCTCCCGAGGATGCTGCTCATTCACCTACCTATTTCTAGATAATTGTTACACTTTAGATATCAATGCTTATATACAAAAATAGATATTCAATCAAATAGATGGGTGCTTTAATTAAGTATATTTAATAAACTCTTGAATATGTTTTCTATTCTTTTCACAATAAAGCAAGCAATGCATAAATTTTAAGAAGACATTGCAGTAGGTAAAATATTTTCTGAGCCCCCTGCTGACGACAAAGGTGAATTGCACAAGGTTCATTACAGGGAACCAACCTGAGATCCTTATTACCCTCCCCACTGTTAATATAGGCCATGGCTGAAATGGGGAAAACATCATATCAGGTCAACGTATGAACATACAAGTATTGACTCATTTATAGTTCTTTTAAATAGTTCCCTGTAGGTTGTGATAATGAGAGTATGTAGCGTCTTATAAGGCGATGAGTTATTCTGATGAATAATGGGCTAAATGCTATCTTCATTTGATAAACACATCTCATTAATCATCTAATTGATGACATATCTACTGGTAGATACTATTTAGTATTCTCAGAATAGAATCATATCAGTTAAGTACTCCTAGTTCTAAAGTTTACATCTACTGGGAAGAATCAACAAATATCTTTATAGAAGATGATTTTTTTAAATAGCAACAAGTAAAACCATAGCAAATGGAGAAGGGGTGGAGTGATGAAGAAAGAACTATGACCAGCTATAGCTTCAGTGAAGGTGTCTGAAACCTGAATTCTTAGGTTTAAAATAATAGACACCAAGGACTTCACAGAAATGGGGCAGCTGAGGGAATGATTGAAAAGGGTAAAAGATGTCAAAGGAATAAACAACATCAAACAAAGATAGGCTAATAGCAAGACAATATTGACAAGCAAATATCAAGCTAAGATAGTTTCATCCCATACCCGGTACATACTATGGGTTCTCTGTGATTTGTTCCCCTAAAAGCATCTAGACACAAAAAGCATTCTGAGTTTTAGAAACTAGATAAATAGTGGGAATTCCCTTAGGTAGCTGCACCATCTGTGCATTGGTGAAGCGTCTATCTACTCAAAAGGATTCCTTGGGAAATAAGCAAGGGTCTAGAATTGCAAAGGCCTAAGAACAGTAAGGTTTCCTCTAATCAAAAGGTCCCTAGTGATAACTAATCCCCCCCCCCCAACTATGAGTCATACACACACAATAAATACAAAGGGCATGAAAGCATCTGGAGGTGAGTTTAACAAATTAGGGACAAAGGAGACACTCGATTGTTCTCTGTGAACTCAAAACCTAATCAAGAGCTGAAGTATTTTAGAGATAAATATAAGAGATGCAGGAACAATGTGATTGAAGTAAAACACAAGAGATAGTACAGATCCATAAGCCACGAGAAGGAAACACTGAAACATAAGGGCACAGAGTGCTTCTAAACACTCATGATCAATGACTGCTTCCATTGCTCCAATCTATACCGACAATATGACTGAGTCAGGTGCGGCATAGGTTCCTAAGCAATGGCTTTTGCTAAGAGGTATTCTGTAATTGATTAAACAAAGCTATACATATCCAGCATACCCATAAGTATATTATCATTTCCCAAATCCTGGACCACAACCTTGAAAAACAACCTTGAAATATGTTCCTGAAAGTAAATATGTTTCAATGTAAAGGGCTCAGCTTTACGTTAGGATTGTGCCATTTCTATATTTTAATAATGAAAGTTATCTTTCCTTTATGTAATTGGAGCAATAGTCATTGGAATATTTTATTGAAATTATTTCAAAGATAAGAACATGGCAACTTACAAGAAGTTCATCAATTTTATGTGAAATATATCTTCAAAGAGTTGTGGAAATGTCTAGCGTAGAAAATTTAATTAAGAGTAGATTCATAGACATACAGATCTGATGTGAACTTCATGAGGACAGCAGAAAATCAAATTTCCTTCCTGTACTTAGGGGTCTAGGAAAAAAGAGCATAAGAGCCCCTGGAAAGATGTCTGATGCAGAAGCTTCACGGGGAGTGAAAAGTTCAATGCAAAACTGACCAAGATAAGCTTTAGATGTAGCTAAGGCACTCCCTTTTCAGGGGAGTTAGGAAAATAAGATTTTGCAACAATTTTAATCAAACTAAAGGACTTAGGTAGAAAGAAATAGGTAGAAAGAAGAACCTGTTTTTTTAAAGTTCTGGAATTATCATGTAATATCTCACCATGTTTCCCAAGATAAAACTAGAAGATGAAGAAAAGACTTGACAATCTCAGAGTGTAGTATACAGGGAAAGTAAATAGATGGGCATGCCAAGTGTGATAAGTACTATATCCTTATCGTTCAAGGAAATTTGATATTTACCATCTTGTAACTGCAATTTCTCTCATTTAGGCAACTCACCTAAGCAAATAAACAGTTTTTAACCTTTCATTTTCTCTATGAACTTTTTCACCTGCTTGTTGCCATTGTCTTGCATCTAAATGGTTAAACAAAATACATACTCATCCTCACCAAACTGTTCACTGTGCTGTGGAACCTGTGTATCAGATTGTATTACATAGTTTATACCTAGTGATATATGGCTAAGTGATATGAAAATCCTTTGGAGAATTATCTGTGCTTAGTACATATGTGTATGCCCTATATATCTTCTAGACCATAAATCCTCTGGAAGACACCAATAAGATCTATCTTTCCAAGATATTAGGAGGAATGAATGGTATCTCCATTAAGTCGCTGTAGGAGTATAGATAAATGAAAGCATACAAGTTCTTCTTTCTACATCTGTATAGATCCTTAACTATAAAATTATTTTATTGCTACTTCATGACTATAATTTTGCTACTGTTATGAATCATAATGTTGACATCTTATATGCAAGGTGGTCTTAGGGAATTCCTGTAAAAGGGTCATTCAACCCTCAAAGGTGTTGCAATTCACAGATTGAGAGCTTCTGTTCACTAGGTGAACAGAACAGTGTTTACTAGGGTCAAGCTCCCACCTCCTCATGTCTTAGGTGAGCATTTTGAGTAAGTTACTTGATGTTTCATTATTTCATTTTGTAGGGACACATAAAGGGGCTATACAATTGTTTCAATTACAGAAATAATGATAGTTAAACTTATGTCACTATGTTTTAGGATAGAACATGTTTGATATTTAAAGTCCTCAGGACCATATTTAACAGGTGTAAAGACTTAATGACACTTACTCTATGTCAAGGAGATTTTTTTCATTCCTTAATAATACACTGTGCCAACCTTATAAACATTTCAGACATTTTTTCATTTCTTATTTCTTCATTTTCTTCCCCATTTCTCTTGTTTTCCCTAACTTTTTTTCATTATTTTCTCCTCTTATCAAGTTTCCTTTTAATAACTTAAAATCAATGTTCAAGCTATGGAATCCTTAGACAAGAAATTTCTCCAGAGAATAAAAATAACTAAGCAGAATAAATAAGATTACATGAGCTGCAAAAGAAGGAGAGTCATATACCTTTCCAAAAAAAGAATTCTGAAGATATTTTTCTCACAATATTCTTGTCCTATTCAAATTCAACTGAAACGCTGCCAGGTAACACAAAACATCATCTGAAACCCATGCCCCATAAAATGTTAAGATTATGCTCCTCTGCAAGTTAGGGATTGGATTATTCCCTAACTTGGATTATTTGTTTTGGAGATCACTAGTGAAATTAAGAGCTAATTAGTGCACACATTGAGAATTGATGGAATTAGTTAACTCATTTGGTGAATGAGGCAGAATAGTCAGAAAAGTAGGGAGAAATGTTGCAGTATCTAAAGCGAAGATTGATGACTCCATAGAACAATCTGGGGTGGGGACTGCTGGGAAATGACAGCAGAGATCTAAGAGGGAGAGCTTCACGAGTACCCAGATATAGAATGGAGACAGTCTCACCTATGAGTAAGGTGTTCAGATGTATGCTAACTGCTCACGTATTGACTACGATATATAAAGCAACAAAACTGAGATTTAGGTTCAGATGGGCTGAGTTTCTCACATGTCCAAGATTTTATTTTGATGTGCATTTATGATGATCATTATTCAAATTAAATCACTAAATCTAAAATAGCCAAGTAATTGAAGCAGTTCTGAACTGCAGATGCTGTGCTTCTCCTTCTGCAGTGTAACTAATTACTTTATTTCTTCCCTACTTACTTTTACACATATTACTTAGTTTGGGAATGCAAAAGTAATTCACTATTCTAGCCTTTCCAATTTGAAATTCTACAAGTCCAAGTGAGTAACTAGATTATGGAAACACTTGATTAATTGCACTGACCAACAGTTAAATATTATAGCTTAAAAACTCAAGTCAAAAATATTTCTTTTCCTTCAAAAAGAAATATGAATGGTAAAACTGTGGCACCTCACAGAAGCAAAGTTCCTGAATTAATCTATAGAGCCACCTCTACTGTCATGAGCAGAAAGGTTCCCGGAGAAAATACTTTTCCTACAGAATGACCATGATGTTAGTGATACACATGATCAGAAGAGAGTTCCAGAAAGTGTGTTAGAATTTCTTTCAGAATTTTATTTTGAGCCCAATTACAAAGTAATAATTTTTAAGAATTTACTGTTTTCTAGAGAAGGCGTTGAATGATTCCCATAAGTTAAATTTTTTTTGAACAACAGGTATCTAACTGTATTACATATGTGAATATCATCTCAAGTCACTACCATGCAACCTACCTTGAGATTAGGGTAGAAGACCATCCTCAACTAAGGAAGAACCACCGTATCAGCATCACCAGAGATGGAATGTATTCAGTAAATGAATTTGAATTTTCTTAGATAGATAATGCCAGAAATATTATATGTAGTACTGGATTACTAATCAAAAGATACAACTTTAATAGAGTTTATAGACTTCATTAGTAAAGTATCAATAAGAGACATATACTCTGGATATAAAGATCACATTCTAATGACTGAATAGAAGAATTTATCTATATACATATATGAATCTATATATAAAATTACAATAAAAAATAAGCTTAATGCTTAGAAAAGATTAACAGAAAAATTTCTCTAAGCATTCTCATGGTTATTACTCTATTCATGGAGACATGCAGGCATTAAAAATTTTCTTTCTCCTCCTACATTCCTTAGAGGTGTCTCATATTAAACATGTCAAGATTTAGAAGCATTTCCTCATGTGGTTATTCAAATAGGAGTCTACAAATTATCTTTCACTCTCCATTACTGGGAAAAAGGATAAACTACACAAAAGTAGTACATATGTATCTACAACTCTATACTTATAAAAATACTTTTAAACTGTATTATTTGTTGGGGATTTTGTTTTTGGTCTTAGAACAATGACAACATCTGCATTCAGTTCCTTATTATCTGTTTTGTTCTGTTCCCATTTCCACCTACACCTGACGAGCTAATAGAATTGGGAAAAATAGATCAAATTTAAAGAAGAAAGTATGAAGTATTCTAAGACATGTTCCTAGCCTGCCACATATTTTACTAAAAGCAATCAACACATATAGCTCAAAGCAGATGATTCCATCATGCATGTACTGTCTGAAATCACATCATTATCACTAGATTCCTGCTGTCTTACTTGAAATGAAAGAATGTGTAACAGAAACCCACATAGTTGGCCCCAAGGGAAACTGTTTAGTAAAAGACTGCTTCCCACCTCATTAGGCAGTCTTGTTCTCATCTCTACCTTCTAGCTAAATGACCCCTGTCTTCTCCCCTTGCCAACACATGTGGGACATTTACATCTCACTGTCCATGACTTGATCAAAATCCATTTTGAGAAATGACTATACAGACATCCCAACAGATTGTGAAAGGAAATAGTTAGATATTAAGAAGTATCAAAGCCTTGTACTCAGAGGATAGCACTCAGAGTTGTGCAGGCATTAACTAAAGAATCGTATTTGGGAGAAGCATGTTTTATAAATTCAAATTCAGACTCTTTGAAAATATAATCAAAAGAATGAAGAGGGTGAGGATTTAGAAATTCTCTTGGGTGATATTGAATACAGGAGTATTTTTGAAGCAGTCTCTGCTATTCAGTCATTCAGGATTTCTATACAAGACAGATTATTTGATACTGGAGAGTCACCCAACTTACAGCTATAACTCAGCAAAGATATGCCCGATATTCCTGGTTATGTGGAATGAACAGCAGTATATGATTTGTGGAGGGAAGCCTTCTCTGCATAATTGAGTGGCCAGCAACTCTAGGAGGGGTAGTCTCTGTTTCTGTTGCTGTCTTGTATTCATAGACCTGGATACTACCACAGAGCTGTGCTGTAAGGAACAGCAGAGCAACCTGGGTGACCTTCCACAGAGCTCTTCATTGAAATATAGAGGTCATCATAGCACACTTACCAATATAGGTATTTAGAAGTTATTTAAGTACTGTAGATGTCTAGTGTGACATGCTTGATGATGAAGTGTTCTTGGGTTACATGATAAACCTCACTTTATATCAGCTAGACTTTTTTTTTTTTTTTTTTTTTTTTGATTTTTCAAGACAGGATTTCTCTGTGTAGCCCTGGCTGTCCTGGAACTCACTCTGTAGACCAGGCTGTCCTCTGCCTCCCGAGTGCTGGGATTAAAGGTGTGCCACCACTGCCCGGCTAGACCATTTATTTTTATCTCTATAATATTTACAGATTTATAGAATCACATTTTAAAAAAATACATGTGTGTGTGTGTGTGTGTGTGTGTGTGTGTGTGTGTGTGTGTGCATTCCCTTGGAAACCCTAAGATTTCTAAAAGGTAGAGCTTAAACCATAAACTACTTTGCCCTGCCTGATATGATTTCCTGTTATGGGGGCTAGGAACTGAACTCAGTCGGCTGGAAGAGTAGCAGATATACATTCTTAACACAGTGATTCTCTAATAGTAGGGGAGCCTCTTGGAGCGTCAATATTTTAAGTACAATGTTATGTCTTTGAGCTGTAATTGCAGAACTTAATTCAAATACCTCACACTATAACTGATACTATGGTGTGCTTTCAGACAGGAGCATAGCACGACTGTCCTCTGAGAGGCTCAGAAAGCAGCTGATTGAGATAAATGCAGATACTTATACCCAAATATTGGACTGAAGTTGGGGACCCCTGTGTTTGAATTAGGGAAAGGAAGAAGAAGCTGAGGAGGAGGACCAGCAATCTCACCTAACCTGGACCTCTGAGATCTCACAGCCACTGAGCCTCTAACCAGGCAGCTTACATGAGCTGGTCTGAGGCCCCTGACATGTATATAGCACAGGACTGCCTGGTCTGGCCTCAGTGGAAGAAGACTTGCCTAACTCTCGAGAGACATGAGGCCCAAGAAAGTAGGAAGGTCTGTGGCGGGGGGGGGGGGGGACATCCTCTTGGAGATGAGGGAGGAGGAATGGGATGAGGATCTGTGGAAGGGCAGACCAGGAGGTTGGTAATGACTTGACGACTTGACTTTAAACAAAGGAAGGAAGGAAAGAAGGAAGGAAGGAACGAAGGAAGGAACGAAGGAAGGAAGGAAGGAAGGAAGGAATTAAAAAATGTAAATACTTGCCGGGCAGTGGTGGCACAAGCCTTTAATCCCAGCACTTGGGAGGCAGAGACAGGTGGATTTCTGAGTTTGAGGCCAGCCTGATCTACAGAGTGAGTTCCAGGACAGCCAGGGCTATACAGAGAAACCCTGTCTCAAAAAACCAAAACTAACTAACCAACTAACTAAATGAATAAAAATGTAAACACTTAATAGGGAATGGAATGCTTGGGAGGTATTTAAACCAGTAGTAATGGTAATTATAGTGCAAAATGTTATCATCAAGTAGGTGACTCAAAGGTAATGAAATGTCAGATCATGCAATAGAAGGAAAATACTCATGTTAGGTTAGAGCAGAGGCTTAGAAACCAAGTGTTTGAGGCAAAGCACAGAAATATCTGCTATTAATTCTCTCTTCCGAAAAGTAAAACGCACCAGCTATGACAAACATTTGTTGTGAAGGTCCAATGAAAGCACACAGGTGAAGAGAGCAGTTAGTGCATGTGACACACAAGTAGAGGAAGCAAAGGACACACGTTAGTTCTCCAGTGATGCACCTCAGAAACTGTTCTTTTGTGACACCATAAGTGTGGCTATTTTTGATGCGAAATTGGATATTTTCCAATGAGAAATCACAATGAACACATAACAAACCAGTTACATTTTGTCTTTGATCATTAAGATGGTAACTGATACCAAGAGGTTAGCAAAGGTAATTGTCTGTGAGGAGATTGCCCACCTTTATTTAGAAATGGCAAAACAACAACACAAGCTATGCTTAAAAGGAATTCTGAGGTTTATCTTTAGGGACCAGAACTTCATTGTCATAGTCTCTCCCCTGATTGTTTCTCCTTCTTCATCATCCCTCTTTTTCAGATCAGCCATCATTAATTATCTATTCATTGGAAAAATTCACACGTATCACTACATGAAAATTTTCCTGGAGCAATACATAGTTTTATTGGTCTCTCCAACCTATGAATATGTGTGGAATGTACATCTCAGCACACTCAATATAACTTCAGCAAGTAATTATCATGATAACATTTTATATGTGTAAGAAATAATTTAGAGTAAACAGAAGTAAGTCCCTGGCTCAATTTCATAACCTGATAAAGGACAGATTTATAACGCCAAGGTTTGTGCTTTTTCCACCCGACATGTAAACATTACTTGCACAAAGAGCCATGGTGCTGCTGGAGATGTGACACAATTTAAAATCTGATAGTTATCCTATCCACCTACATCTGCATTCATTTATCTCTTACCCCCTCAAGAGAGAGACACGTGGGGCATTTCCATTTCTTAAATTAAAAGCTACACCATGCACAGCAACACTGTCCATTTTAACTTTTCTGTATATACCAAGACCCACATGACACACAATAGTAAATCACTGGATGAGACAGTCAATTAACAATGAAGCAAAATGAAGTGTTTGGTTTATTATAATGTATCACAGAAGGCAAGTTCCAACTGTGACCTTCAAGGAAAGCTGTTCATGCTTTTGCTGTGAGAACATTCTATTGTGCTCTGTAATTAATAATTTCACACATGGGTATTGATGACAGAAACTCAAACAGGGAATCAGCAGTACCTTGGAAAAATCTGTCCTCATCAGGTGAGCAGAGGGGCTGGCTTGATGAGCTTCATCAGTGAGGATAATTATTATGAATAAGGAGGTGTGTCACCTCTCTGTCAAAGGCAGGGGTGCCTGTACCAAATTACAAACGAGTGACATACAAGTCAGTTCATTGGAACATCTGAGATGCCCATGGTAAATGCAAACAGGCCAAACCAGCCATATTGATTTCTGTGTAGAACAGAAAACTGAATTTGGAAAGCAGAGGAAGGAATTGAAGAATAGTTAAATGCAAAAGGCCAAGAGGGAAGCCAAGTCTCGGACAGTGACTAAGAAGATTCATGGCCAGTTTTGGCGGAGAAGCAACTGCTTGGATATTTAATAACTCCCAGTGTTCTTTTTGCTTTTTCCCCATTTATCCCGCACATTGCCAACTAAATCATACTCCATGTTGCACTTTGAGAAACTCATTTTCTTCCAGATTGAAACATCAACCTCAAAGTAAATTGGATGCACAAAGAATGAAGCCATCCATTTTAATACCCTAGGCTCCAGAACACACTCAAGTCATGAAAAGTCCACAGTTTTAAATCTACTTTTTGAGAAGATAGTGAGAAGTTTTCCTTCAAATGATAAAAAAGGAAGTTTTGAATAATCCTCTAAACATATTTGATGTCAATCAAGTAAGGGAAAACCCACCCTGTGGATGGAAGATAGTAAGTGGACATTTAGTCTTAAAGTTGCTTTAAAGTTCACATTCGCTTTAGTGCTTTTGTGTGGGGGGGGGCAAACCAAGAATTGAGTAGTTTCACTTACCTTAAATAAAAGTGTGACAGACATTCTTTAGATATATAACCATTAAATATTTCTTAACCACAGGTTATTTTTCTTTGTTATTTAGCAGAGGGTGTAGAAGATACTGGAATGTCACCTTGAGGTGCATTCAGTGGTGAAGTCACTGTAACAGTAAATTAATCATTGTTGTTGGTGGTAAAATTTGGTTTCACTTACCTAGAAGAAAAAAAAAACAGAGAAAAGATTAATATAATTATATATCAGTTATTGTGTTTATTATATTATGTTTATATTTCAAGAATTATATTTGTGCCTCCCTTATTTTGAAGGAAATCAGGTCAGTATCTCAGCATTACTATCAAAGAATCTATGACATAAAGGAGAAGATGTTAATCTCTACAGACTTATGAAAGATAGTAAGGTCAACCTCTGATTATAGCTTGTCTATTGTTTTCCCAGGTGGGCAAAATGGGAACTACCTAAACATCATATTCCAAAAGAAATATAAAGGTTAGTTCCTGTTGGGCTGGAGTCAACCTACTTCTTGGGAGAACTCTCCAGGGAGGAAAACCCTGCTGTTCTGAGCCTCAGAAACTTCAGAGAGGTACCCTTTCCTTCCCCCATTCCACCCACTATCCACTGTGTCATTCAGTGTTGTTTTGGGCTCAGTTCTTTCTTTCTGACATTAATGTTCTGCTTAGTGATATTTTTCTTTATTATGTGAACTTCTCAAACCTTTTCTGAAAAGAGTTTGCAAGATACGTCTTTTAATTATTATTCCACACTAAGTGTTTTCTTTGTGTGTCTACTTTTCACATATGGGTTTAAAAGTGTAATTGTAACCCTGCTTCCAGGTAATCATTTACTTAACTCCCTCTCTCTGCTAGAACATGAGCATCTTAACAGTCTGCTCTTCATTCCTGTTGTGTTTGCAATTTCCATAGCATGATCTAAGATATAAGAAATTATATTTAAGGAATAAATGAATATCTTAATTGTAATCTATATCTTAGGGGAAACAATGGCCAATTTTCTTCCTCTTGGCACATGAAAATACCCTTTGCAAGCATTATGGATTTAAACCAACTGTTTACCATGGAATCTGTCTACCTAATGTTCTTGTCAAATATTAGTTGACTGTACACTTGGATTTATTTTTTGATTTTCTATTATTCTCTACTTTCCAATTCTGCTTTTATTCCATACCATTTTAATCATTATGGTTTTGTTATAAACCAGGAAGTATTATGTTCCCAGCTTGGTATAAATTTTGCTTATTCTTGCACTGACTCCATCAGAACTGGTTTAGCTAATCAGAGTCTGGCGTGGATTCACAGAATTTAGGACTTAAGATATTTTCATTTAAGAAAACTAGGAATTTTTTTGTTTTAAAATCTACATATTGATCAAGAAAACAAAGGCATCTTAGCAATATTTATTTCCAATTCATGAACAAGAAATATTTTTCCATTTATTTAATGTTTTCCTCAATTTCTTAAATTTGTATTTTATCATTTCCAATATTTAAATTCTTTTCACCTTGGTAAATATTATTTCTAACAATAGTATAGCATTTATACTACTGAATAGGAACACTTTCTTTGTTTCCATTTTGTAAGGTCATTAGTTAGACATTCATTTTCTAAATCTAACCATCTAATAGATTCCTCCAGTTTTATATATACAGTGTTGTTTAATTTGCAAACAATGATAATATCACTTGTTTATCTCTGATTTGGTTAAGTTTTATTTTATTTTCTTGCTTCTTATAGTGTTTCTTGTATTGTATAATTTGGCATGACCAGACTGGGCTATTAGTGTCTTCTCATTCATTAATACTAGTTATAGATTTTTCAAAAATGGTCTTTATTATCTTCAATAACTTTCCTTATATAATAAAACTGTCAACAGTTTCTGTTAAGAAAGGATGTTGAATATTGCCAGATGCTTTGATGTTAGTGAATCAGTTGATAAATCATGTATGCTTTCTCTTCCTGTCTCTTAAAGGAATATACCTTACATTGACATATATATGATAAACTAGTTGTATATGCCAGAAATGAATCACACTTTTACTTGTTGTAGTTAATCTTATGATACATTATTGAGTTTCATTTTCAAATGTAATTTTGTTGATATTTGCATAAATATTGTTAACTATAAATATTAGTTTACATTTTTTTTCTGAAAGTAACTTTATCTGGATTAGGCTAGCCAATGTCTTCTCAGCTATTATAACAATCATAATGAACAAAACAGTTTACATATTGATGAACACTATTTTGCAAACTATGTTAAACAAAAAATCTGTTATATAGTAATTAGAAAGAACTTGTACATGCCAATAGCAAGAAAACACATCATCAGATTTTTAAAAAGTATTTACCAACCAAGGAGCATGTGTGTGCTGGGCCTAGTCCCCCAACACATTTGTAGCAGATATGTACCTTGGTTTTCATGTGGGGCCCCTAACAACTTTAGTGGTGTCTATCTGTGACTCTGTTGCTTGCATTTGGATCCCCTTCCACAAATTTGGGTGACTTGTTTTTCCTCAGTGGTAGAGGATGTGCTTAGTCTTGCAGTAACTTGATGTCCTCATGTGAGTTGGTACCCATGAGGGACTTATTCTTCTCTGACAAAAAGGGTAGGATGTAATGCAGGGGCCATGTGAGGGTGGGACTGGGAGGAGAAGAATGGGGGACTGTGATCAGGAGGTAAAGTAAATAAAAAAATCAGATCTTGAAAAAATGATTCTTCAAATTGTGTATGTTCTTTTCTAACAAATAATCTCATTACATAAGCCCTGTTTTCCTTGTATGCAAATAGAAATGTTCACATTTGGCCCATCGATATCATAATTTCATGTTTTTATTCTTAATTAACAATAACAGGCACACAGAGAAATTTTAGTGGTACTCAGATGAGAGCTTCTCCTTCTCCCTCATGATAACTTTATGTATAACCATAGGAAAAGAAAATAATTATGATTCATTGAGATCACCAATTGAGAGGACAGACACAAATGAGTCTTGAATCATTTTAACTTAGGTATTTAATATTTTATTCAAGCACTATTTGATAAAGGCATACTCTATGGTCGACACTACTAGACATTTGGGATGCAGTTTGACTAAAATAAACCTGTACAATGGCCTCTAAAATGTATGTATTGTCTTAAAACAAAGGTGAGAGAATTGTAATATTGTACATGTAGCTCTCTTTGTATAAGAATGAGAAAACATAAGAGTTGTATTGGGGATACTTTGGAAGTTTCCATAATCTGATAAGGTTTCCAAAACTGAAGTTACAAATTTATACTCAAAGAATGAGAGAAGTTTTATCTAGGAAAAATGAAAATTTTGTGAAGAAAAGTAGAAAAAAAATTATTTATTTATTATTGTTGTCATTATTAGTTTAGTTGTTCTTATGTTGAAAACTTATATTTGGTTTAGTTTAGTTTCATGTGTCTTGATCCCAGGGACTCATTCATGCCAAGCCAACATTCTAACCATGAACTACATTCCTAGTGTTTACTTAGTTTATTTAATTTTAATAGTAACAATTTACTACTTTTGTTTTTCAAAACCCATTGATGGAACAATTTTATATCACTCAATACAACCAGCAGGCATTTTTGCATAATTGGTATCATGAGAATAAATACATTGAAAGATAAAAAGGTATAGAAATTTGAAACTTCTTTGGAGAAGTATCACTGATCAGGATGTGATTTTTATCATCAGAGTCTGTTTGGTATTAAAGAAGAGTATCCTGCTGGGCAGTGGTGATGCTCGCCTTTAATCCCAGCACTTGAGAGGCAGAGGCAGGCGGATTTCTGAATTCGAGGCCAGCCTGGTCTACAGAGTGAGTTCCAGGACAGCCAGGGCTACACAGAGAAACCCTGTCTCGAAAATCCAAAAAAAAAAAAAAAAAGTATCCTGTCTTTCAGCAATGAAGAAATAAATAAAGTTGGGAGATATGGTGGTAGAGTCATGGAAAATGAATATCACTAATAAGACAGATACAGTTTTAAGTTTCACTATGACAGGGAATAGGTGACTAAAGAGATGTGGGGAAGATTATTTTACAGATGAAACTGATTTAATTTTGAGATGTATACAAAAGAAGAAACAATAAAATAAATATTAAGGTGTCTAATCAGGGAACCACACACAAGTATGCAAATGCACCGAGTTGTACAATTAATAAAAAGAATTATAAATGGAAGACGATATAAGCTATGATAGCAAATCAGCTTTGTAAACTGGAAAGTTCTGTTGAACTGCAAGTTGTAGAGGTTTTTCCACACATGGAATATGTGAAAGGCATGTCCACATAGCGCCATGATTCTCAAAAAGATTAGAGAAAAACGGCCTACTTTTAGAAAGCAATGTCATTGCATGGCTTCTACACTGAATATCTGGTGTTATTTAATAACTCCAAGAGAATTTTCTAGGAAAATCAAGATCAAAGAGGAGTTTCCATTAGAGCATGTCCCTATAAATACATTCATACACATACCTATATGTAACCCATATGCCCGCCTATGAAAAAAATTAAATTCACTAATGTACTCATAAGATCCATTTAAAGAAACCGTATTAAAAAGCAATTTACATTCAGGGATTGGCATTAATACAAAATGAAAAAGAAAAATTGCTCAAGAGATGGGCAATTAAATAGACCATCATGCTTATTATTTTTCAGCATATCATCTGAATAAATATCAATTGACAGTCCAAACTCTGCCATTCTTTGGAGACTTCCATAAAATGAAAGATGCAAGAAGTCTCCTGAGATGAATTTGATTATGGGTTCTTATTAGCTTATTGTTTTTGTACTAAGTAGAACCACTTGTGTGTGAGTCACAAATCTTGGAGAATGTCTTACTCATTTCCTAAGTCTAGTATCTACCTATCATAGCATAATGTCTAATGGATAAGAGACACTTATAAATATCATTGAATTTTAGAAATGAAATTCACCAAGTTGTACAATGTGATTTACTGTCTACCAAATAGTATCAGTGATGAGGACAAAGAATTCTGCTGATGATAAGGTAGTTTGTCAAGTTTTCAAGAAAACACCATTTCCTTTAGTTAAGAAACATAATTTATCACAGGAGAATAAGCAGGAGAAGGAACATCTTTGACTAAGTTCCAGGAAATGCATTTCTTGGAAATACCACACTTATTAGAGCTATTAACTCATGCAGTGTGCCTAATGCAAAGTCTTCATCATACCTACACTGCTGCTTGTTTGTGAATGTCACATGTGAGTATTTGTTGCCTATCTTCTTTATAACTCTAAGAAAAATTACTAATTAGATAAATTTATTAGATAAACTGGTAGGAAAGAAGAACCCAAGGCCAACACTAGAATGCTAATCATTTTAATTAATGATTATTGGTTATATGTCAGATGGCTTCCACATTTTTGCTCAGTGTGACTTCCATATTTTTGCTGAGTATGACTTCAAAGGATGAGGAGAAAAAATTTTGTGCCCTCTGCCACAAGTGATAAAAACTGAGAAATCATTGGTGCTTAGTCTTATTGTAGCCTCTACTTTACAGTTAACCAGTTTGTAAACTGGAGTTATGGACTTCACAATTGGATTGCAATAGCTAAAGTTTCATAACAGTTGATGAAGGGATTTTTCAGGTCTGTTCAGGCTGGAAAGGCTTTAAATGTCATTAGCAAAGAGGTGTGGACAAGTATCTCACATTGTTTTTATATAAAATATTCTATATCCTAGTGATACCCACAATTACCCTGATCTCTAAGCAAATTTCACACACACACACACACACACACAAACACACACACACACACACAAACACACACACACACACACAAACACACACACACACACAAACACACACACACACACATATATACACACACACGTATATATAACTATATAAAAATTATATAAAATATATATAATTAGTGGAGTACAGTGAGATAGCCAGCATTAATTTTTTTTATTTAGTTTTTTAGGGAGGAACACATGGGGTGCTCACCAATTTTCTTCACATCGGGAGGCCAGGAAGCCATGGCCCAGAAAAGTCTTTCAAATATGATTGGTGAACACATCTTAGTTAAGTTAATTAAGAGTTCTAATATCATGTAATGGAAGTGTTGAGACAAGTGCAAGATTACTTGGAAAACAGGGATTTGGGGAATGTGGACCTCAAGAGATCAAAGCTCTCACTCCTCTACATTCTGAGCGTGGCCCAGCTCCCACTACTTATCACAGAATGATGGGGAAGAAAGTATGTGATGCTGCCATCTAAAGGCTAAGATTAGAGAGATTTGCAAAGATTTCGGGGTGTTGAGAAGCCTAGTCTGCTGCTTATTTACCAAGGACTACCAGGCATTGCAGGGTCTAGACATTGTCTCGAAATTTTATAAGTCAGTCCTGTAATGCTGCATGTCAGATGTCTTGCTTTGATCCTGTGATTGCTATAAGAAACTGCAGCTTTCAGAGTGGCAATAGTGGCCCAGGCTGAAGAGCAGGTGATGACTACATTGCTCAAATTGGCTCTGGAGAGGCACTTCCCTGGCTTGGTAGCCCAAGATTATTCTCTCTCTTCATCACAATATTTAGCACCTGAAATAAAGATCGTCCTTGAAGCAATCAAAGTAAGAAAGAATGAAAAGAAGATTTTATGGTAGAAAGTTGAAGCTAATTTTTAAGATTATAGAATACATTTTTGTTATTAGTATGCTAAAATGTTGATTTCTGCATGCTTCTATGTTGATGTTCTTTATGTTGTATGATGTTCAGTATGGTTTTTTTTAGACAATGAAAAGAATTCTTTCCTGTCATTTAGTCTGGAGACATTATTAGGCTCTTTCTTTCCCTAGAAAGAAGTCAGTTTTACAGGGAAAGGGAAAATGAACAAGAACCTGCACTCACTACATTTTAACACTTCTTCATCTATAGTGTTTCAAATGACATGTCATGGACGTGAGCATTCATCATTTGCAGTCACAGAAATTAGGTGATTTAAGAAACTGACATTTGTCCTCACATGATTATTTGCTGTGGAGTTTTCCACTTCACTGGAAGTGGTTACATAAGGCATCTCACCTTTCCTTTTACACAGATGGTAACTAGCTTATGTTTTGTTATAGATCCTGCCTGTGTTCAATGAGAAACACCAAGCTGGTAGGACTGAAAGACTCAGAGAAACAATTATGCCAATGGCTTTTTAAATGGGGGCAGTGACTGAGATCACAGCTACAGTAGACTTTCCAATTTTCTTTTGGACCTACACCTTATTATGATGAAAAACCAAACTTTTCAAAATTGAATATGATAAAGCTTCATATGTATTTTTTAAATATATATGTATGTGTATGTGTACACATACAAACATACATACACACACACATATTTCACAAATGTTCATTAATATGATGTTTTTAAATAAATTACAACTGTGAACATACATGCATACAAGTCCTCCCTAACAGAGGCTCCAGTTGCTCCACTATGTATATTCTATAGGGGTTCTTCTCAGGTGGCCTCTCTTCAGACAGCTGAAGTTTTAGGACTCTGTGTAGCAAATGGCAATTCCAGTATACATCCTTCACTCATGAATCTGTTTATTCCTTCAGCAAAGGGGGAAACAGAAACACCAAGTGCAGAGCTATCAGTGTCTTCCATCTTCTTTCTACTCTACTAAGTTTGAGCCAGAGAATTATCCATTACCTCCTTTTTAGCTTTCTGAGGTCGTTAATTCTATCGTCTATAAGTAGATACTGACTAGTCCTGTTTCATATCTAAGTTGTTACACTATTAATAAGTATAAAAACATTTAATGGGCATAAAAGTCATTGCAAAGGAGATAAAATGCTCTACCCAGAGCCTTCTTAGATGCTGAGCTGATGTTCAACATTCTTATAGTTTTATTTTGTGCATCTACTCAAGTCTCAATCTTAGAATGGATCTTCCATTTATCAATGCTTTTGTTAGTTGTTGTTCATTGTATTTATATGAAAAGTTCCCAAATATGTGACTTCATCTTTGCTTAGTCCCACAGTTATGGCATCACTACACTGTTTCTCACAGACACCATCATAAATCTCTTACTGTTTGGTACTGAGTTGAGGAGGAGCCAGATATTCGCTTACTTTTCTGTGTTGGGTCTTTAGGCATTGATTTTGACTTCCCTGGTAGAATTTTCTCCTTTTTAACACTTCTTTTGCCCACTTCGCATCAGCCACATTAGGTTCTCTTCCTTTATATTTAATCCTCCACCACACCACTGCAGGAGTTTGAAACAGCTGATAAATTCAGTCTTCTCTAGGTACTAGTATGAGTTAAGTTTGTTGATCTTTTATATTTACATCTCTTCTGAAATGCCATCGTCTCAGAGGCTTACCCTGACCATGCCTACTCGGTACTCACTTCACCTGTCTCACCCCTTTGAGCCGCTGATGCTTAAAATGGCTTAACCTTAGCATTATTTTTTAGTGAACTTTATAGTTAACTTACTCTTGTGTGTCATTTCTATTCATCCAGCAAAATCCACACGTGTGCATTCACAGCCACAGAGACATATATATAATAATATATATATATATATATATATATGCATAAAGTATGTACATGTAAAATACATGTAAAAATGTATGCTGTGTACATATATACAGACATATTCACATATGAATTACTACAGTGACTTTTCATGAATGTATGTTCAAAACATCAATGACACAGTGAGGTTTTTGATGCATTTGAAGGTTCTCTTGCTTTTGAAACTTGTAACACTTCCAAAGAATACATTATGACTTTCCCTTCTCTCCCAGAATCTGTATGCCCCACTGGCATCAAGCACTTGTCTTTTTTGCTGACCCTGATTTTTCTCTTTTCCCATAGTATGGTTAGCACTGCCTGCTTTATTTATTATTAATCAAGTCTTCAAATCTCACTGTCAGTAACTCCAGGAAGAAGGATGTATCACTGACAGAAAACCAGATTAAGTCTTGAATGTGTAGAATTGAAGGAAATCCAGGGACTGTCTTTTCTGATCTCATTATACATCAGCCAATCAATGGGAATCTCTTTTCACGGATCTAGATGGAATTCTAACGACTAAAGTCATCCAAGGTAGAAAATCGTCAGAGATTAATTCCTTCTCTTGTATGCAAGCCATGTAATTTAGTAATCACTACTCAACCACCATTGACCTGTTAATTAAACCATGGATTTTTTTTTGTTGTGCCTTTAATCATTTCCCCTGATAACTGAGTCACTTTAGAAATACTCATTTTCTGCTCAGACTCACCAACTAAATGCTACTAGAGTTCCGTAGTAATAAAACACTGAAATATATTGACTCTCTGCCAACTCATTCTCTTTCTCTCCCTCTCTTTTTTATGTGTCAGCGGTGACTACAAAGACAGAATACTGAGAAGGGAAGTGAATGGCTAGTAAACAAGTAGTCTATGTTACAGGTGAGACTGAAAGATGATTCATCATTTGGGTGAAGAAATGTCGGCTTCGTCTTTATGAATTGAAGATATCCTTGTTCTTTTGACTTCTCATCAGTAATTTGGAATCAGCCTGAACTACCTGGATGGGATTTTCTTTCTTCCCAGAAACTTCTTTTCTGAGAAAAGAGGTGATTTTTATCTTCAGCTGCCATATAGTAAGTGCTGCAAGCTTCCTCTTTGAGCTGTATTAACACATAGTGATTCAAGTAATTGTACCTAAAAATGTTAGTAAGTGACCCTGAATAGATTATATTTCTTTGTTAAAAAGAAGTTCAATAGAATCTACTTTTTGAAGGAAAACTTAACTGATAGCATCACGATGCTTTTAAAACTGTCCATTCAGGATCGATAGAGATGGCTCAGGAGGTAGAGAACTGGCTATATTTTTTTAAAAAAGGAGTTAGGTCAGATCCCAGCTACACAAGTGACTGCCACCCCAGTGCTATGAGTATTATTGGGGGCTTGCCGACCATCATTATAGCTTTAGGTTAAATGAGAAGAGTTGTCTCAAAGGAATAAGGCTGAGTGTGATAGGGCAGAATACCTGGTTTCCCTGTCACCTTGACAAGTACATAGGAACACCCTCCCCATATCAAGGCTATCACTTTATGAGATAATGGTGCTATTTCAAGCATCATCCTCCATGGCCAACACATTTTTAGAGCATTCTGATAGAATTCTATCTAGTCAGAGCACAGTATTGTTTGGGGTTCCTGTTGATAATCAGCAAATATATCTCATCTCATAAAACATAAGTTTACCATAACTGAATATGTTTCATACATGTATGAGATCTTAAAAATAGAGTTGTAGAAATAATTTGAGGTGGACCAGAGCTGAACAGCTGAATTAGTGTAAAAGATAATCTTATTAAGGATACATTCATAATCCTGAAGTGAACCCTAACAATAAAATATAGTAGCTATGGCACAAGATTGGCAATTTACTTCTGTAGGTAAGACTTTACTACATGAGGGGATTGTATAAGCTCTCTGGAGGACCAAAATCCTCAATGTTACACTACAGCCAAGTATAGAACTCCTTTTACACATTTACTGGAAGAGAGAGCTATGCAATCTATTAGAACATTAGAACAGTCTCTGGAATAAGGTTAAAAAAGAGAGTTTTATCTATTTAGGGTGCAATTAATATTGACATTATAATTTCAAAGATACAGACAAGGACTTGCAATGTCTCAGACATTAGAACGTGAAAGGATCTTTGACTAACTGCTTTCTCCTGAGTTTCCCTAAAAAGAAAAGACACCTTCTTTGCCATGATGAACAATCCTATATTTTAATAGCTACAAACCTCAAGATACCCCAAGGAAGGAGAAACAGGATAGCATCATGCCAAAAATTTAGTGAATAAACAGGAAAGTCCTATCTCCCACAGATATAACTATGACACTAAACTCTTCCAGAAATGCTTGATTCTTTAGTCTTTATTAAATCTTAAGGCAAGTGACAGGCAGGTCCTAGACCAGAAGCCAGGCTGTGAAAGTCAGTACAGAGCAGCTTAGTATTCATATGAGCATCCTTTGGCAATTCAACTGGAGTAAGTTTTCACATTTCCTGGCAAGGTCTTATTTCCATGGAAGGTAGGTCCTATGTGAAAATATCCAAGTTAGTGTGCTAGAAAGCAGGCTCAACAAACAAGCAAACCTTGAGGTCTCTATTTCCAGACTTCACGTTATGGAAAAAGTGAGACTACCAACGGCTATGTTTTTATTGTTGTGTGTGTTTTCTAACAAAATACCTGCAAGCCATCCTCAGTGTTTTCCTTAATTGCATAACAAAGAAAATACCGTTTTATAAGGTGAAGTTTTATTTCACACTCCTTTATGCAAGTCACTATCATAACCTCAGTTTTCCCTTGCCTTGAGAACATATCATTATACTTACATTAGGGAATAGCTCATTGATAAATAGGCTTCTTTATCATCCAGGAATGGGCTTAGTGTAGAGCATCCTGGATGCCTCTGCTTCCTTACTCATAAAAGTAAAGCTAGCTTCTTGCCACATCCAATGGCTTTCCTTACAAGTGTCCTACCATATTTGTGACCATCCTCTTCCATTGGGTTATGCATTTGTAGTATTACTCTTGCTCTTTCTACTTTCTTTTCCTCTCCCCTCTTCTTGGCACTTCTGCCCTTCTTGAAAACCTCTTTTATGCACTCTATGGAGGGCATCATCTCTGCTTCCCACACATTTTCACTGTTTTCCCTAAAACACATTTGGGACATTTATTTGTATTGGATACATAAACAAATAACCCCCTATTCCTTTTCTCTACCACTGGCCTCTCTTAAGTCTACTGAACTTATTGTAGTTTAATACCTCCTCAGTGTCATCTTATAGATAACAACTGATTCATTTTCCCATATCAATTCATTTTAATCAGGGCCATCTTTCGTATCTCTACTGCAGTTAACTTTCAGAGAACTTTGAGATTCTTCCTGATCTTATGCCAAGATGTAATTACCTATCCTTTTTCTGTCTGCATTTCCATAATGTTCTACATTCTGTCACTAATCTGGTTCATTTGCTTTATTTCACTTTTCTTTTGCTATCACAGTTGCCTCTTTCTTCCTCCTTTCCACCTTTACCTGTGTATACACTGATATACCACAAATATTTTTTATTACTGCATTATTCAATTGAGAATTTGTAACATTTAATTTTTGTCCTTTAAAATAAACACAAAATTCTCATCCTGCCCCTTTGCAGACCAGTAGGTCCTTTGTGTCATATTTCCAGAAATTATAGGAGAAGATGAATATTTCTGCTTGCTTCTAGTATCATTCCTACTCATGAACCTTTCCCTGGTAACTTTCTGTCACCTAGAATGCCTTTGTCATTTTTCTATACTGAATAAATCTATTTACTTCACTGTTTCTTCAATAATTGAGACTGCACAGGAAATCTTAAGAGTAGTACATTAGGATATAGCAACATAGAATTGACTATTTATTATAGACATAATGTTATTGCAATTATTCATTTAAGAGTGAAACTCTTATTTTGATATAGGGTTACTTACTATAAAGTGACTATTATTGATCTGTTCTTTTAAAGGCTAACCTTTTGTTTGCTCATAGATTATTAGTCGTAATACTCATAAACTATGAGAGACTCTTGTATTTTTTACATTTAAACACACCTATTGTAGAGAGACAGATAACAATATAGCAAGTCAGACGGTAAGTATCACTCTGAATAAGAGTGTCTCAGTTCACATGTCAATGGATAACTAGTAGCCTACCCATGTCAAGAAAAAACAGAAGAAAATCACTTCAAACCATTACATACCATGATGCTTAATCTTCAGAATCACCTAGGCGACATACTTCTAGTCATACATATAAGGTGCTTCCAGATGGTTTGAAACAGCAACAAAACCACCCTAATTTGTACAGTGTTAGCCACCACTAGTGATTCTGGGCTGAACTAAAAAGAAGCAAAAGCTAAGTGCTTTCTGCTTCCTGATTCTAGATGCAGTGTGATCTGTTACCTCATGTACCAGTTGTCAAATTCCTCCTCTGCTCAATAGGTAGTATTCTAGCTACAGCCCAAATACATTTACCTTTCCATAGTTTCCTTGGGCTGTTTTGTCAAATACGTTGTCATAGCACCGCAAAAAGTAACCAACATACATGTGGATTCATATACTCTTTTGTAAGAAATAGAATTGTTATTTTTTTAAAGATTTATTAATTTATTATATGTGTATGAGTACACTGTCACTCTCTTCAGACACACCAGGAAAGGGTGTAAGATCCCATTACAAATGGTTGTGAGCCACCATGTGTTTGCTGGGAATTGAACTCAGGACCTCTGGAAGAACAGTTAGTGCTCTTAACTGCTTAGCCATCTCCCGGATTCATTTACTCTCATTTATAAAATTGAATATAATGTAAATCACATATTATTCAAAGTACTAAGGATAGAAAGACAAGAACAAGCTGTGTGCTCAACTCAGTTGTAACCCCCCATACACCGCTCACCCTTCACTGTCTTCCCCTGCTACTTTCCTCTATCCCACTGCCAGACATTCCCCTTTCCTGCCTCATGTTTTGTTTTATTTTATTTTGTTTGCTCTCCACACACTCATTTTTTAAAGCTTCATTGCTCATTTTTGTCTTCCCCAGTTTGGGGAGCCTTTTGTAGTTCCTGAATTATGCTTATACTTAGTATGGCTTGAGTACATCTAGTTTATATGTCAAAACTACCAGTCTCCTTATGAGAGAGAATGTGTAATATTTGTCTGTAATGTATTGTCTCGCTTAATATATTTTCTAGTTTCATCCATTTTCCTGCAAATTTCATAATTTTGTTTTTTTTTATTTGTGAATAAAACTGGACTCTGCGTATACATTTTCATTATCAGTTATTCTGTTGATTGACACTTTTTTTGTCTTTCTTAGTCTGGTTTATTTTGCTTAACATAATTATTTCCAGTTCCATCCATTTCCCACAAATGAAATTACTTCATTTTTCTTCAGGGCTGTCTGGATTTCCCTTGTGTACCTAAGCCACAGTTCCTTTATCTGTTCATTTCTGATGGTTACATTTCTTCACCATTGCCAATAGTGCATCAGTAAAGAAAATATACAAATATCTCTCATGTTTTGACTGGATTTCCTTCAAATGTGCAATGTCATAGTTTTAGAGATAAGTTATATGCTAGGTCTGTTTTCCATCCTGATCTTCATAGTGGGTGTACAAACTCTCATTTCCACCAGCAGTGGGTAATAATTCCTTTTCCCTTACATCCACCATTTGTTTTCTTGATAGCCACTCTGACTTCTTGAAGTTTTGCTTTAGAGCAAAACTAATAGCTGAAGTTGTTGAACATGTTTTCAAGTATTTATTGCTCATGTGTATTTTTCTTTTGAGAATTGTGTATCAGTTAAACCATTTAGTGGTTGAATAATTTGTTTATATACTCAAGGATCCCAGTTCAGGAATTGTGTCATCAACAGTGGGTAGGTTTTCCAACCTCAATCAATGTAATCCCCAAAAAGTATGCCTAGAAGCTCATCTCTCATCTTCTAAATTCTAGCAGGTGATGGACACCTTGGATGATTCAGTTGTCTCAATTTTTGTAAATAGCAGCAATAAATATGGATATATAAATATTTTGTAGTAGGATGCAGTCTATATAGTATATATATCCAAAATTGTTTAGCTGGATAAGAGTGGTTAAGTCTGTTCATGATGTTCCAGGAAGCCTCAGTGTTCATTTACACAGTGAATGCACTAGTTTGTGTCCCCACCAAGGGGGAATAAGCTTCCCTTTGTCCACGCATCTTCTTCAGCATTCATTGTCATTGGTTTTCTTGATGATAACCATTCAGACTAGGGTGAGATGGAGTTTGAAAATAGTTTTAATTTTCATTTCTCTAATGGCTAAAGATTTTGAACACTTTCAAAATATCTATTGGCCATTTGTACTCCTTTTGATAACTGTTCAACTCATTGTCCATTTATTGATAAGTAGTTTGGGGTTCTGTGTACAACTTTTACATTTATTTACATATTCTAGATATTAATCCCTTTTCTTAAGTACAGCAAGGGAACATTTTCTTCCATTGTGTGGGATATGTTCTCTCGTTGTTGATAATTTATTCTTCTGTATAGACTTTTTAAACAGTGTACAGGCATATTTGTAAATTTATAGAGCTGATTCCTGTGATATTGGAGTTCTTTTCAGAAATTGTTTGCCAATGATCACATACCTAAGAGTTGTAGCTAGGTTTTCCTTTAGCAGTTTCAGTGGTTTTCATTTCAAATTAAGATCTTTGATCTACTTCGATTGGCATTCATGCAGGGTGAGAGATGGATCAAATTTTATTTTTCTGCAGGTAGATATCTAGTTCTACCAGCACAATTTTTTGGATAGACTTTTTTTCCAAGTATGTTTTTCAAAAAAAAAAAAAATTATCCATACATGCGTGGGTCTTCTATGTTCTGTTGGTCTATATGTCTGAAATATGATTTCTATATTCCTAGGAAGTTAGATTAATTGTATAGATGTACACTGTCTCTTTTCATTCCCATCTTCCACATCAGCTCATCTTCTTTCCTTTTCTCTTCCTTCTGCTCCGTGTCCTAAACCTCCTCCTCCTACTATTCTGATCTTCCCACTTCTATAAGCCTCCAGTACCTGTTCATGTTGAGTTCAATTTAGCTCCTTCAAATTAATTCAAGGAATATTTAGGTGAATTGTATTTCAGTTACTAAAGCAATTAATTCACATAATAACCACTTTCTGTATACCCTAGGAAATGATGAAAATCTGAAAATATTTAATCAAATAACAAAAGGAAAATGTCTCATGTATCAGTCAAAAAGTAGTAAATTGCACACATTTTAAGCCAAAGTGACTGTTAATTTGGGGGAAAATTTTGATACTCTTTAGTAACTTGAAGCTTTTTAGTTATTTGTTATTCAAGTAGTCACAATAAATTAATGAATGTTTCTGTATTGATGGGCACATGATGGTAACATTGAGAAAAGATATTTACTGTAATTGGTCCGACACTATGGGGAAGGAGACAACTCCAAAAAAAAAATCTATTCGTAAAAGAATGGAGTAAACATAGGTGTCAATAGCTCAATCAATAAAGTAATGTCAGACCCCAGAAATGGGGCTCCAAGGTACTATAGCAGCCACTGTCACAAAAGTCCCCTGTGTTGCTGATTTGGGCAAGCAATTTGACTTTGTCTCCTATTATATCCTAAAAAGAAAATAGACAGCAAAATGTGACCTTTGATACTAATTACAATTGAAAAAGGTTCTTTCCTGCTCAACATTCAATAACTTGTCTAATTTGCAGATGTCACAATGCTGAAGGCAATATCAAATAGAGCAGAAGACAGAAGTGAGAGGCAAAATAATTTTGGCAGGTTGAAACACTGGGCAGAAAGTAACCAGTTTGTTTTGGCCAGAATAAATATGAATGTCTATATTTAGGAATATACAGATACTTTTTTAAGAAGGTTATGGAAAGCAATAATCCTTGAGAAAAGTAGGATGGCAAGTTAGTACTAATCCAAATGAGAAAACTATTTTCATTAAGACATCTTTAAGACAACAGAGATTAAACTACAGAATTGAAGAGCGCGCACGCACACACACACACACACACACACACACACACACGCACACACCATATATATGACAAAGCAATGGTAGCCAGGATACATGAAGAATGTATGGCAACTGAGTAGAAATGTTGCAACTGTAGAATCTATGTGAAATCTCTCAAATGAGATGGAGAGATTAAAATGTTATAAATTAACATATAAGCTGTGCATTATAAAATGTGTGATAAATATATCTGTATTTTTTTAGTTTAGGCTTTAAATATAAAATGTTGAGAAAAATGTAAGTTATGATTACGTAAGTTATTCTAGAAGTACAATTGAATTATATTAAAACTTTAATTGTCAAAAATAAATTACAGATTTTTAAAAACATTTACCATTTTATGGATATGTTTACCTGCTTGTATTTTTTACATCTATGGTGAAATAATGCTAATTGACGTTTTCTGATGCCTTTCTTGCAATGGGTAGAATTGAAGAAAGAGGAAAAGTATCTCCTCAGTCTTGCCTTTATTTTGAATTTCTGGTTTTCCACAGTAAACATGTGCTATTTTTATACATTCAAATAATAATTTATTTTTTGTTGTTGTTTTGTTTTGTTTTTTTTTTGTTTTTTTGAATAATTTCTTTAGTAGAGATAGCCTATATTTTAATTGTGCTTAAAATTATATTAAATATGTAAGACTTATTTTTAGTTATCATGATTTCAGAAGAAATAAACAACTGCAAAGGAAGGAAAAGTTGTCTGCCTTTTACAACTGGGCACTGGGGACCAGGAAGATGAGCTTCAGTGGAACAGGGATATGTGTCATGAAGGTTGGAAAGTGGAAGACTCTTCCTGAAATACCACCCTTTATTTTACCACAATCCAGGAATACAGAACTCATTACTTCTTTGAATAAAACAATTCCATATTATTAGGTCTCTGTACATGATTTTTCCCCCTACCTAATACCTACTAACTCGTATCTCCATCGTTATCAAATTGCACTCGCATTTGAGACTTCTTCCCAACTATCTTCCTAAATTCATCTATACACTCTCTTAGAATGTGACAATGTATAGCATTTAATAAAATTAATAAACTTTTTATTGTAGGACTATCCATATGTCATTGTTTTTCCATGCTAGAATGGAAGTCAGTTTCTCATTGTAAACCAGGTAACTAGAGTAGTAAATGATTCACAGAAGGATTTTGTGAATATAATAAAGTCATAAAAGTTCTTTTCAGATCTGTCATATTTACAGTAAAAAAAAAAAAGGATTCCAAGATTAATTTAAAAATCTGTATATCTTCAGTTGACAACAAGGAATGGGACTAAGGTGAAGCTTCTACAAGCAGGCTTACAAGGAAATTGCACAGTATGTAAAAAAAAGGAAAGGAAGCACCATGCCTGGTTCTGCTTTCTGTATTCTTTCTCCACTGATCCTATTTTATCTTACTCTTTTTGCAGCTCTTTAGCCTGCTCTGACATGCATGGGAAACAGGATGTCAGTTTAAGTAGCACTAAATTAACTATAGCCTTGGATGTGTGAAGTGATGATCATCTCTAGGACAAGCATGCTGTTTCAGATTTTGGCAGCTTAAACTTGGCTTGGGGCTTCTCTATTTTTCTGCATGACCAGGAAGAAGAGAAAACAAATGTAGGAACAGATTCTTAGATCACACTGTTCCAATACTAAGGAAATGCCAGAAACCCTCCAGGCTTCCTTGTTTCACAGCCAACATACTTATTATTCTATTTAAGATTAATTCTGTAAGAATTTACTGAATGCCTACCGTTGGAGATGAGCAATGAAATCTTTATGCTAATGGAGCCCATAACTTTGTTAAACAAGAGGAAAAAATATATAAGCCAATGTTCAGTAATCAATTTAATGATGCTACAATGTTTTAGAATTGGGCATGGATAGCACAACAGGAAAATGAGAGAATGGGTGGTAACATTGGGACCTACCAAGGATAATGTTTCAGTTTGCCTCTGCAAAATAAGAGGAAGGTAGCTCCTAAAGAGTGATGGAAAGGTTTCGTAGCAGAAGGAGCAACACTTGAGAGATGAGACAGAAAATATCATCTGGTATTCAAGGACTCTAGACAACTTAGTAGTGTTGGAACACAGTAGAAGAAAGAAGAGGCTACATTTGAGCTAGAATATGAGGCCAACCATACAGAGCTATTAGAATGTGGGCAGAACTAGGATGCCAGATGATGTCTCTGAGAAAAGCAAGATACACACAGTATAGGGACCATCATTTTACCTGCCTCATCAAGCTGATGCTGATAGTTCTGCCTTTATTATAATTTAATTATTAAATTGTATCTATTTATGAACATGTATGTGTCATTTTGCATATATATGCATCTGCATGTTGGTGATTGCAGAGGACAGAAGAAAGTATTAGTTCCCTTGAAACTTGAGAGACCCTTTCATAGGAACTAGGTACAGAACTTAGGCTCTCAGTAAGCCAGATTTGTCCCCAAGAGCTAAGCCAGTTCTCTAGCCCCAAACCTAGAAGTTTTCAAAGGAAAGCATTCATTTCTGTTTTGACTTTCTCATCAGGCTCTATTCAATACATTAGAGAATGAATCACCTAAATCCTTAAAAGAAAAATAATGTAAAGGCATGGAGCAGTCAATAAAATAATGACATGACAACATTTAGTATTCATTTTTCCTTGAGTCATTTTAAGGAAAGAAATAATATGTTACTTAGATCTCCTGAAAGCACCAACTGTAGTGCGCATTTTTAGGACATGTTAAGTAGATGATATTATCTTGGCTTTAGCAGAGAAGTGGTTCAATACTAGTATGAATTCCCTAGAGCCTCCCTAAAGATTCTTTCTTGGGTCTTAAGAAATTAGAATCTCATTTGTTTAAATAACTGTGAAATTGTCATGTCTAAAGTGACAAAGATGGACCAGATTTTCTTTCAAGATTCTCTTGAGATGACAAGGCTAAGGGTCCCCAAGAGTCTTCCTAAATAACAAGATTTACTAAAGTAAGATTAGAATCTGACAATTAGTAGATTCCTCATTTATGTCAGTTGGATTGGCGGTTAGAGATAAACATTATATTTCTCACACCATTATTTATTAACAGCTGCACAATGTTGAAAGTCTCATTTTAACAGCCTCCCAAACAGTAAATGTCCAGGTAACACTTTTAGTATTGCGACATCCATGAATCCCTCAAATTGGTACTAATGCAGTTTGAAAAACATGCATATCACCAGCAAGAGGCATTGGCACCAGAGTCAGACAAAGCAGTAGATAGTAGGAGGCAGTATACAAGGAGAATGCTATCCACAATACGGGAACAATTGAATGTTAGGGATAAGCCTTGCCAAATAGGATGGCAGGAGCCATGAAAAAGCTAGTGGAAGTAGAGAATAGAGCCCAAGGTGGCAGTAGACCCTTGGAAGAAATCTGCCCACTGGCACAGGCAATATATTGCCAGCCAAGCAGGGGATAGCTCAATGCAAAACATGTAAATAAGGTCAGGCCATCCCTCTGGCAGCAAGGCGAGCTAGTCATTGGATCAGTTACAGGGGCTCCAAAGGCAGAATCAGAATGTCTAGAGGAATATGAGATGGAAGATATCTACAGCATGAGTTTGACAGAAGCTCACCGACTGGCAAAGGTAATACATTTCAGAATTACAGGAGAGCAATGGGTGAATACGAAGGGATCTGTTCTGAACAGTGCCAAATGTGCACAATGGTCTCTGAGGAAATAGCAGCTTCCCAACTGACAAAGAGGTTTCAAGCAGTGTGTGAGTTGCATACACACTGCCAAGTGCTGTGGGGCAAGGCTCATGGCAGCAGCCATGTAAGATGCACACAGAGAACAGCACAGCTACTACACTGAAAGCCGACATGCAGTGCAGGCATCCCGTTGCCCCGTTGCAAGCACAGCTTCAAGGCTTGGAAGAGCTTTACACAAAGAGTTGGAGGTTCAAATTCGCTCTTCCAGTGAGTTCCTGCTTTTCTACTGAAACACTGCCTTGCTTTAGAGAATTCACCTATGATCTCCCAGACCCCCTTCATCTCTAAAATAAATGTCACCTCTGAGCTGAATTAGATGTATCATGCTTAAAGTGTTCCAATATACTTTTCCTCATGTGAAGCCATCTCAGGAAAGCCAGGCTTGGTCTTTCTCCTTAGTCATTTGACATGACCAGCTATTTACCCAGGTTTTCCCTCAGTTTTAAGAGTCATGGCCATATTCTATCACTTGTAATCAGAACATCTTATTCCCAGAACACTGTAGGGACAGAAAGCTAGCTATAGTTTATGGCCATTTCAATTTTATCCACTTACAAAAAAACAAAGAAAACCTGACCATGTATGGGATATAATGTTTTCAGATTTTCTACTCCAACTTTTATCAGGAAACTAAAAAATAAAATAAGATAAAACTGAACATAAGCAAAATAACAATTAGAAAAGTAAAAATGTTCTCAATTATCTGAGCATTTAAAGCCCATTTATCCTTTTAAAACTGAGTAGAATTAGGGCAGAGGTTCTCTCTCTCTCTCTCTCAACCAATGAAATCTAAGTTAAAATTATCATGATAGTCTGATTCTCTTTAGTGCATCATACAGGGAAGAAGGTCCAAAATGACTTTAAAGACTTCAGTTCAGTGAGAATTTCCTCCAAAGTGTATATGATCATATTTACACCTTTCTCAGCTCCCCCAAGATCCACCCCCTTCCAAATCCACTCTACCTAGTGTCCTCCTTTTCTTTGACCTATCAAGTTCAATTTGTGCTTACCTTATTCTCTTTGATATGTAGCCATCTACTGAAGTATGGTTGAATTACCAGGACCTACATGCTTATAGACAATTAACTTCTCTTCTCTAAGATGGTATCCATTGCCAGTAGCTCCATAGCTAAGGATGTAACTCCTTTTACATCTCCTATATCCATGCTTGGTGGTGGCTTGATATGAGTTTGTATATGTTTTCTGTATGTTGTCTTAAGCACTATGAGTTGACATTTGCTGCTGCCATGCAGTGTCCAGAAGACACAGTTTCCTGGTAGTCCTTCATCACCTCTGGCTCTTATTCTTCTTCTGTCCCCTTTTCACAAAGTTCCCTGAGTTTTGGTGGAGATACCTTGTGATACACTTGTCCCATTAGGTAAATATTCTATAGTCTCTTATGATCTGTACTTCATCCATTTCTGGGTATCTATGGTATTTATCATCTACTGTAAATAGAAGCTTTTCTGATATGTGATTAGAAAAATATTATTTCTATGGGTATTATGATAAGTTATAAGTAGTTATTTTAACACTATATTAGAATAACAGTAGCAGGATCTCCCCTAGAGCCTATGATCTGTCTAGCCAAAGGCACTTAGCTTAGTAATGGTGCCAAGTGTGTGTTTTATTTTGTGGAGCAAGACTTTAACCCAAGCATAAAGTGGTTGGTTGTTCCCATCATGTTTAAGTCACTTTGAGCCAGTGGTAAAGTCTTTCTAGGACAGTCATTACTGTAGCTCAAAGTGCTTATCACTAGCTATGATAGAAGATTACTTTTCCACTTCTCTCATTGAGCACAGAGCTTTCTAGCATATGACAACTAGCCTGCTTGGTTGAATATCTTGAGTCATTACAAACCTGATTTCTCTATGTTCATTAATGAGTCATTAATGCTATACATGATGACCAAAGGAAATAATTTTGCAGACTAATAAGTTCATTTCACTATGTACCAGTATTGCCACCTATAATTCTTTAAAGAAAACCATTTCTCTTCCACTGCACTGCTTTCTCAGAATCTGTTTTATCTTTTATTTATTTTTTTTTTTGCCTAAGCTGAAAATAAAACATTTATTTTTGCACTTAGTACTACATGTACTATATTCCTCTCCAGTACCCATCAATATTATCAGTATTAGAGTTAATGGCTACTTTGGTTTTAGAAGACTAATCTCTGGAAAAAAATGTAGAATAATTATAGAATGGAAATAAAATGGGAAATGCCAAATTTACTAGCAGATCTCCATATGTGAGCATTATATGTAAAACCTTGGCATTTAATTGATCCAAGTCAAGAACTGTCTTAACATGATACAAAGTTCCTATTCCAGCATTCTTTTTATGTTATAAGAATTGATAGGTTAATCACCATGAATGAAATAAACTTGGATAGAGCCAAAGTCAAATGGACAAATATGCATATTAAGAACATAAAGAGAAGTGTCACTAAGATAGCAAGAGTGGATTTTGAAAAGTTGAGAATATTATAATCTAGGCACTAAAAAAATTTCTCTTTATACTCCTTTCCCTCTATTTTCTATCCAATTTCCTTGTGTGAACTGACAAAGCCATCATATAAAAGACAGAGCTTCAGGTAGACACTCTTAAGTTCCTCTCTGTGTCTCTAAGAGCTTAGGTAACATGAAATATAATCATATTTGCCTCACAGTAGTCCTAATGTGAAATTGCAAACCATAGGCAGGATATTGAGTTTATAAATGATGTATTTTAAGAGCCGCACGACAGCTTTCCATTACACTCACATACACAGTAGCACATCATCATTCTCTACTTCAAGTCTCTGATCTCCCCAAACCTTGCCACAACCATAGCCTCATCTTATCCCACTTGACAAACTCAACCCCTACTCTAATTTTAGTTCTAATATCAACCCACCTAAGCTTGCCTTTGCACTCTTGCTCTCCCTCTCTCCCTCTTAGACACTATCTCCCAGGATTTTCAATATCATTGTAAATGGCAGAGGAAAGCATGTCTTGCTCATTGCTACTATCAGAACAAATTTGAGGCAAGAGTAGTGGGAAATCCACTTAGCTTTTCTTCTCCAGGTGTCCATTGCAGAATTTCACTCTGGCTATTGAACTCACTGAGTGTTTTATTAGCATACTGAAGTGTTTAAAAACAAATGAATGAAGAATTGAGAGACCTCAGAAGGAGATGATACCAAGAAATCATGTTGTGGACTTGTTATGAAAATGTACAATATATGTATGAAATATTTATAGGAATAAAAATGTAAAATATGATACCTTGATTAAAACTATTCATAACCTCTAACAACCAAAAACTAAGTCAACATTTTCTACAACATTTTCTCCTTGGCCTTCCTGTAATCTGGACCAGATATCTCTTCAGAGTCAGCAATTCTCAGTTCTCCCAATGGTTTGTCTATACCAATCTTCATTCAGTTCCTCAAATGTTTCATGCTCCTCTTCTCTCTGGGTATTTTTTTTCTGAAATAACTACCCTAGGACCTTCCATTTACATTTATCTTCTACTCATCTTCTTGTATACTACTTTCCCCTTCCTGTTTCCAACCTCCAGTGTCTTTCCTCAGTATAGTCCTGGCAGCTCTCTCCAATACAGTACTCATATTACCCTAGAGTAGAAAGAAAAGATGTCCTTGTGCACTAGCTTGTTCTATTGAAGCATTACAAGCAAGTAGAGGGATCATACAAGTAACTGAAAGAAAATGCTCACTGGCTATAACCAGTGGGAACAATCAAGGTAAGAAAAGTAGGACTCAGATCACTGTGTTGATTGGACAAGTGAGTTTGTGCCTGTATCTCCTACAGGATAGTGTCAACTTTGTTTGACTCTTTGAGGGATGTAAAATGTATTTCACATTGCTAAGGCCATGTTGACAAAAGAAGCTATTTGGGGATATCGGAGACAAAACAAGTCAAGATCATCAGATTATTATCTAATTCTGTCTTGAATAGAAAATAAAGGGACTTCAAGCAAAATGTTCTTGTGATTGATCTCTGACTCTCCTGTCTGAATGTTCATTCACTGTGATTAAAAAATGTAATTAATGGATTACAAGATGGAAAGAGAAAAGATTATTCCCTGTTCTATTTTCATTAGACACTCTAGAATCTAAAAAGAATGTTTGGCAAAAAATGATCATCAGGGCATATTGGTTCACAGGACAATTGTTGAAAATCATACTGGAAAGTATGACATAAAATTATCAATAAGGTTAATATATTGTTGTCAGATTTATACTTGAATAATATTTTCATTTCATTGTAAAATACAAATTATTTATTCCCTTATTAACTACCACTTTAAATTCAAATTACCTTCACTCAAACATCAAATAACACAGACTCAGTTATACAAAACATAAACGGCTTAATTTACTGTCACTACAAAACACCACCAAATCATTTGGTACCTTAAAATGTGATTAATAAAACTGACCAAAGTTAAATGCTATTGTTACCTCTGGAAAGTGAAAAGGGAAGAATAAATATAAAAAGTGGCAGCAGGAGACTAGAAATTAGCTTTAATATACAATAAAGTCCCATTAGTGACGGAAACACCAACAATACTGACAATACAGTACAAGACACATATGCACAAACACACAGAGCTAGAAAGGTTTAGGAGTGATTCTTACTGGACCTCTGCCTTGACTTGATCACCTGCAGTTTTAAAACCAAACCATAGATGAAGCTATTTCATGACCCCTCCCTTATCTGTACAATCTCTTTCTATAGCGCTATAAACCCACTTGAAGTCCTTCTTTGGTATTCCCCAAAAAATGTTGTATCCCTTTCACCCCAGGGACAAGCACAAACCTCATCCTGACACTCTCTCCCAAGAGTCACTTTGCATTTTCTATCTACCACAGATTTATCTCACCTGAAGCGCTAACTCAAATATTGGTCCTATGTGTATAGTTTCTGAGGGGAATGGGCTTGAGAGAAGCTGTTTTCTCCAATGCTGTGATTGTCAGTTTGCTTTATTTTCACTCTACATAATGTACTTTTGGTATATTTATAGCAGCAGAAAGCTGGACTTCAATATCACTGCTCTTGGGACCTTTATTCTCGTGGGTACTACAGTTCTGTGACATTGGTCATTCTAGCCCGTTAGACCCTTTCCCACCTGTAGCAATACTTATGAAAGGCCGTCATAGCATGGAATAACATGCATAAATTTAGGTTGGAGGGCATTGTCACCTTCCATTTCCAGTCTCTGGAGAAGGCTGCAACCTAAGCAGTATCAGTGGCCCCCACAACTCAGGAGCGAGTCCCTGCGGCTTCTTCTGGAGGGAGTGAAAGCTGCTTAGAGCACCGTGTAAATTCATGGCAAGAAGCAATAAAGGTGAGTTTTATACATTCCCATTATTGCTTCTACGTCTTTGCAATAATGTTTATTGACATGTTTGAGTGGAGCACAAGCTGCAGTTCGGTTCAACTGCCTGTGAAAATGGGACATTTGTCAAGAAACAAACCTCGCAGATTTTAGTGGCTCTGACAGTGGGTATTAGAGAGGATATTGATGGAAAAAAGAGAGTAGGCAGGCCCAGGGGGAGAGAGTTAAAGAATGTACTCAGTGCAGATGCCTACAGTGAAGAAAAAGGGGATGGCTGGGATGTAAAATTGAACACTAAACACATTGAGGGACTACCAGTCGCCTTGCAGCATACGCACTTGCTTGGGGAGCCCTGACAAAAGCTCCATTTGTCCCCGAAAGCAGCCTCCACAGCGCTGCTTTCATTCAGGAAGGGATGACCACTTTGCTTTATTTCCTTCCACTGTGTATCTCCACAGATGATCGGATTCTTAGAGTATGTGGACCACTCTGTTCTCTAGCAGGTTTGTGAGCTAAAAGGTGAGCCACTGTTATCAGATAGTGCGCTGTTGATTCAATCGCTTCCAGTCTGTCCCAGGGACTGCAACGATGGGCATGAGACAATGTCAGGTGCAGGGTGGGCTAGGACGTTTCCTTTAAAGATCTAATTTCATTTACAGAGCCCATTGCATTTATTAATTAAATTGAGAAGCACATGTAGACTGAGGGACCAATGTCCTTTTGAGATTGTTTGTAACTCAGTGTCTCTACCTACCTAAGCAGCTAAAAAAACTGTTGGGGACTAGGTAGACATTTAATAGGTGCTTATTCTCACCTTGAATGCAAAAGTATATTAAATGCCCAAAGCAATAAGGGGAAAGCAAAGAATGGTGTTTATCTTTCCCTTGTTGAGGTCAGCACTCTAGTCTCTGCAGTCCCTGCTAATGCACCACAGACATTCTCAGCACCCAAGCTGTCAAATTTCCAGCCTAGCCTTCACAGTGCATCCTCAGAAGTCAAATCAGCTTCTTACTCCAAAAGCTCAGCCATACATAATTAACTAACATTTTTTTCAGTGGTGTTTTTTTTTTTTCCTTTCTCTTCTTGATGTACAATAACAAGGAAAAGGTAGAAGTATAAGGCCAATTAATTCTTTGAGATGGAAACATTATGCCTATGGTATAGCAATAAGGTGTTTTGTTCTGGGATTATCAACACAGACTTTCCTAAGATTCAAAAATCATCAATGAATCACCCCAAATTAAAGTAGCGATGTGAGTTAATCACCAGCTGACATTCATTTCTGCCATCCAAGGGTTAATACAATTTCTGCATAATAAATTCACTCCAATCCTGTGACAATGTACTTTTGCACACACATTTCCATCTGCTCCTTTTCTCCTCCCTCTCTAAGCCTGAAGCTTAGCATTTCATTTCAGACTTGCAAAAGCCCTGGGAATCTTTGCTATCTTTTCCTTCTCAGTGCTCTTAGTGAGTCAATCAAGCCTGCCTCCCTGATAGCAAACCCTACATTTCTCAGGCACACTTGAGAAGGGGCTGATCATTCTGTGGGCAGAGAGACCTGTGCAAAGCACACAGTAGAATTATGATAGCCACGATCTAGTCTCCTGTTTGTGTTTTGGTTGTATCCTCTTTCAAGAATGCTATAGTACCAACAAAGTTCTAACCATGTGTTAATTGTAATAACACTGTAGTTTTTCTCTCTTTTCCTAGCACCTATCCCCAGCTAATGATAGACATTATAATTACATCACACCTTGATGCCATTTATATTCGATTTTAATTTTAACTTTGTAAGTAAAAATGGTCCTTTAATGAACATTTGTTTGTCTCTCCTAATGCTAATTTAGGAAGGCTCATGCATGCAGAATGTGCACTTGTACATTATGGGGGAATGAGAAAGTTAAAACAACATGAGCAAATGGCTAAGGGTCAAAAAGAAAGAGTTGGGTGGTGTTGGGGAGAATGGAGGAAGAAAGAACAAGATAAAAGAGTCAGGGAAAGAATGGGAAGGGATGGAGAGAATGGGAGTGAACGAGTTGATCAGAATTTATGTCTCAGAAAAAGTAATTTACTGATAAATGAGTATCCATTTAGAGGTGACCAGTGTCAGCCAAAGTAGCCCTAAATTAATCCTTCTGCCAATCCTTCCAGATCTCACACAGGATAGAAGGCAAGTCAGCCCAGCCATGTCATGGAGTCTTTCATATACAGTAATAAATTGCCATAAATTTCATTTCACATCTCAGCAACTCTGTGCACAACATGATGAGCAGAAAGAGGCAGGAGACTGAGTGCAAACACTGAAAAGGAGAGAGCTGGGAGAGAAGAAACAGTCTGCTCTCACCACACAGGAATGCTTTTCTGTAAGTCTTCAAAAATCCAGACAGCAAAGATCACACAGACAAGATCACCAGGGAAAAGGACATGACCAGGAAGCAAAAGGGACAGTCACTGAAAGAGAAGGAAAGGACCTAGAAATTTAGTAGGAAAAAAAAAAATCAGATTAAACGCACACGTGACCTCATCAAAGAACAAATAATTACATAACTAGGGATCATTAAGTCAGTAGCTTTCCTGTTAGGAAGCAGCCACCCTACAAAAGCTACAAGCTCTCAAAGTACTTATAATAAAGTGGCCATGGGGGAATGGTAAACATGCCTTCAGGAAAGACTGCAGTCACCATTGAAGTAGAAACAAGTGCTTGAGAAACAGAAAGAAACACATAGCTTGTGATGAGGGCCAATATTACCACTGTAGAACTCTGGTTCATTATTTATGTGTCAATGTTCCTCAGGAATTTGTTAAATTGCTTGTACCTTAACACTGAAAAACTTGTTTGCCTCTTGGCTTTCTTATTGAAAACAATACAGCCCTTGTAATTAATAATAAAAAGTAAACACTCTGGATGTTTAATATCTGAGGCTATTACATATTTTACCATGTCATTACTCTAATAACTTGGTGTGAGCACCTCATTATAATTATTATTTGGCAGTTACATGAATTCTCCTTTGGAGGACAGCTTTGAAGGTATTGACAAAAAACTCATTATTTATTCTTTGGTTAAGTAAAGAGTTCAAAGCTAGATGGAAGGAGATGAACAAACTCACACATTTTGTTTCATATGTATGATGTGTATCTATAGTAAAATACAGTTATATTTTTTTCTATATAACTTGATGTACACATTATGGAAAGAACATGTTTTCATCCATTCTTTTTACAATCTGAATGAATTTTTATCCATTCTTTATACACTCTGAGTGGTTCTTCAAGGTGCACAAACTATTAGTGTTTCTTTTTGATAAAACCAGAACACTAAAATCTATGAGCATTCAAAACAGAAGCAATTCTAGTATACATGGCCTTAGGTTTTTTCTTAATTGCTACCCATGTTAGTGGCCGGTATCTGCCATAAGTTTCATGCCTAATGTGAGTTTAATTAAGCTACTATAATAGAATTTAAAATGCCTTAGCTTATTAATCAATATTTTAAGTGACTGAGGTTGAGTTTGGTTTTTGCAATGAACTTCCTCTACTTATTGAAGGAACTGCTATATTATTGCTATAGGGGTCAGTTCCAACTGGCAAACTGGCATAACCAAGAAGCACCTGGGAAAAGAGTCTTAGTGAGGAATTGTATTTAGATCAGGGTAGCCTGAGGGCCTGTCTGGAGGGAACTGTCTTGATGTCCTTAGGAAGACCCAGTCTAAAATTTCATAGCAATATTCCCTAAGTTTGGGTAGCAGAGAAACTGTGCTAAGATAAGAAGTCATCAAGACTTGTCCTCTCTGCTTCTGACTGTGATTGTGAGAGCAGTATTAGTGTCAAGCTCCTGCCACTGTGACTACCCCGCTATGATGGTAATCTGAACTTATAACATATAGTGAACCAGCTTTCCCTTTTTGTCAGGACAGTTTATCACAGAGATCAAAATAAAATTCAAATGAGCAGCATTAAAAATATCTAAATAAATCTCAGTGGAATGCTTTGAAAATGTCAAATTTAATCTAAAACATGTTGAAACTTTTAATATATATGAGAGATACATACATACACAATTATAAAAGGGACAATTAATTACAATTGTAAATTATTGACTGAGTATGTTTTTCACTAAGGTTGGTGTAAAATTTTGGCTAAAATATTAACTAATGATCCGTTAAAAACTTAAAATTCAGTATATAATATAAATATTTGCTTATGGAATGCCAAAGGACAAATATAATTGTATCCATGTAGTAATTTGAATTTTACAGAGGTTTTAATGTATGCATATGTGATCTTCCACCTCTAGCACATAAAAATAGTTGATTTATTTTGTTGTCTATTTAATATTGGACAAAGCTTCACTTACATTGGGCATGGCTGGATAGAAAAAGCCCATGGTGCAGTGGCAGCAAGTATAAAGCCTTTGGGAGTAAAAAGTGGTCTTAGGCTAGCTCACTCAGCTTACAACATGGAGGAGATAACCTGCTACAAACAGGGTTAAAGGTGAGTTCCATACATGAAAACTGTTTTCCAAGCTCCACATATGTACTGTGCATAGGTACATCAATACCAAGACACATAGACTCACACACACACACACACACACACACACACGAATTCATTCATTACACAAAACATACATACATACCTGCATACAAGCATATAAATTAAAACATAAAATAAAACAAATAAAAATGTAAACTTATAACCTGTTTTTATAAGCACAAATCTGATTCTAGTATAGCATGACTTGTTATAGGTAGTTTTGTAGTATATCTTAAGTACAGACACCAGGAAAAGCCTGGTGTCTTTACTGAGCATGGCCAGCATTCGATTTTACCTAGTTACTAAGTTCACAAAAGTAAAATTGATCTGAAAGTAATTGGCATTTTGTTATTTCTCCCCAAGAGTAGTAGAAACTCATAAACAACTAAATTGAAAGTTTTGATTGAAGTGATTTTGGAGTCAATTAATTATAAAGCTCTTCCCCTCCCTGTTTCAAGAAAAAAAAAGCTCCACTATTTTCACAAGGCTGTATACATATGACTTTGGGTGAAACAACCAACTGCTTTGAGGTAACTATGAAGAACGCCGTAAAAGGCTGAAGGAGACAAATTCTTCTACTCTCATTTTTTGAAGAGGATAAGCATAGTAGTTCAGCAGCTCAATAGTCCCTGACAGTGATGCATAGTTGTTTCAAGAAATATCACCTGGTGGTTAAGAAAAAAGCCAGGCACTTCATTCTCTTCCGTCATCTGGTTTACAGTGCTTGGATTTGTAGCCACAGTTTCATCCATTGCCAAAGACTCCATACTGCATACTGTCATTCACACTGCCAGACTGCAACGTCTGCCAGGATTTATGGCTACCACGCTGCTCGCTCATTGCTAAGAGCAGATGGCTGGGCTGAGGGACAGCAGATTGCTTAAGGGCAGAGGCAAGGGTGTGGGGGAAGACAGACTATGAGAGCCACAGGGACAGGCTTCATTCTCAAACCTGGGGAAGAGGAGATGGAGGTGTGTCACAGCTCTCTTCCTTGTGAGCTCTCCTCAGGTAAAAGATTGACAGTAATATTCAGGAAGTTTTATAAACTTCTGAAATGGAGCATGAAATTATGAGGAATATTTTAGACCTGCTTTCCTTTTCCACAGCTATGAAGCTGCCTAAGTATTGTCATAGAAGGACAACTCACACTCTGACTTAAGGAGCGGTGTGGTTATTCTTATTGTCTGTATTATGTGGGTAAATCTTTTGGAACACCCTGTATCCATTCAATTATATGATGCTTAGAGAATCACACTTTGCTCAGGATATACATGGAGAGAAGAAGGTCTTGATCAGGTATAAGTGAAAGTATCCTAATCAATTATTAAGCAGCTATGACAAGAATCTTAAAAAGAAGTTTTATTAGTGGCTTCAAGATTGGATGCTCTGGGTGATGTCATCTTAGACAGAAATCAAAAAGGCAGATAGGTGTCCATTTCGAATGAGTTAAAGGCTCACTGTACATTATCAGCACCTTACCTACTCTGTGTAACCCTCTCTGCCTTCACTAACCACAGTTGTGGCAACCCTCACTCTTATGTCCAGCAATGGTACTCAAATCCAATTATACATTGTTCAGGCCATGCACGACCAATGCCTACATGATTATTCCAGTTTCTAGATTGTGATCTGTCTGAAGATAAAAATTTTATCTTAACTCATGTTTTAGTCCTTTGTGCACAATATATAAAATGTTCACTGTGGGCAATTGAAGGATGGATAAAACAATATTTCTGACAACTTCAATTATAGGTAATGATGAGATAGGACAAGAAGTGTGTCTTACACTTGCTGCACAACATGCCATTGCAATAGTAGCCTTTGTCCAAGTATTCACCATTCCCATATGATGTAGTTTCAGGCAGGTCATAGGGCAATCACAGCTATACTGACACTCTGGGGACATAAAGGAAGGAAGGAAGGAAAGGGTACACAGATGGTGTCAATAGCTTAGATCTTTTCCTCCCTTTCTTCCCTCTGTCTTCTCTACCTCTGCTCCCTCACTCCCTATCTTCATTCCTTGCTCTTTTTCTTTCTTTCTCTTTAATGTTCTGCATAACTTTGTGTGTTATTTAACACTTAAATTTGTAGATGTTATATACTTGGATTTCTAAAGGTCTGGCCTATTTGGTTATTTCAAAGAGGGAACCAAAGCCCAAAGAAGCGAAATAAGTCGTCTCATGTCAGCCAACTAGTTGGTGACAGCATCCAGAAGCACAGACTCAAGTCTTCAGAATCTGTGTTCTTATAACATCAAGCTGCTACAGTGTTTTAATCTACATCCCAACAAGTAATAAAATAAACATCAATGGTAATAATAATACTAATATTGTCAAGCCTTTTGAAGCATTTTAAACTGTGCCAGTTAATTGAACAAATCTCTCTGGTTCTGCATCTTCCCACAGGAGTTTTGAGGTTTTAACATTTCCAAGTATAGAATAAATCCAGGATAATAAAGATGCAGCAAAAAACAAGCTCTGTGCATAGGGGGTTAGCACATCAGACTGAACACAGTAAAGAGGACACTGAAGGCAATGTATAATTGGTAATTCAG
>JADRCH010000149.1:3387474-3467555 GCA_019843965.1 Rhynchomys soricoides | reverse complement strand
CCCACTGAGTCTAGACCAGAGTCCTCAAAATGGATCTGAAGCCTTTACTGGTAGTGCTAGGATATATAAATGGAAATGTTGGTTATCATAGTATGAGACAGTTTTCTACTGATGAAAGGCTAGGTGCTTCAAATAGTGGACTGATTATTTCACGAAAATATGCTGCTTCCTATAAAAACCAGGACAACTCTCTTCCTGAGAGTCTCTGAGTATATTCTCAACTTGTAGCATCTCAGACAATAGAAGAAAACCCAAGCAGCCTATGTAAGACTTCAAGCGTTAGAGAGGTCCTGGGACTTGCATGTTACTTAGATGGAGATGATAAATTCTGAGTCCTCCTTGATATGGGTGAGAATACTGAGTGGAGTGTTTAGATTTGCTTAGTTCCTAAGAGACAAAAGGCATCTCAAAGTACAGAAATTTTCTTATTATCAAGATAGAAATTCTCATAAGTTAAAACTTTTCAAGAGAGTCATGTGTTGTGAATTCCATTACTGAAATAATGTGACAAAGGATAATAAACAGAGCATGGTAGGAAATAAAACAACGGCAATTCCTACTTGGATTGGCAGCCAAGTCAAAATGCAAACCTCAGCATCTAATGCAAGGGGTCTAACAGAGTGCCACATTTGCCCAGAGCATTCTTCCAAACCATAGTCTGCCCTATGGACTCCACACCAATTCTGGTGAAAAGTACCAAGCCTCTCTAACATCCATGTCATAATGCCAACCCCTCCAAGATTTGTCAAGACCAGACTTACCTATCCAAAGTTTCTAAACTCATTGTTCAGGTGTTTTGATTAATTCTTTGTGTTTTTGTTTTGTTTTGTTTTGTTTTGTTTTTTGTTTGTTTTTTTAATTCACCTAAAAAAGACCTTATGGCACAACTACCATTTCCTAGAATTAAACAATAGCAAATCATTCAATATCCTTTGCCAGGTTTTATGCAGTGGACCGTAAGGGGTGTTAAGTGACTTAGACTGGGAGACAATCTATCTTCATATGATTTATACTCAACTGAGAAAAATGTTTATGATTTTTAGGAAAGGCTTATAAAGTCTCAGGCTGTTTTGAAAATACTATGAACAAACTTTTGTAGCAGTAGAGGAGTGGAAGAGTAAATAACACACTTAAAATAGATAATTGGCTAAGAGTGTACAGATTCTCTGTCACCTATCCTCTGAATCTTCATCCTTGATTTCTTTACTTCTATAGGTAACAACTGTGCTCTCAGCATTCTTGCCACTATAGGCTATGCCCTGCCATCCACCACCAAATTAGACCATCTTTTAAGTTGTTTTACAGCTTCATATTGCATATTTCTCTTGTCTATTGGGACATGGTAATTCCCTTGAGTATATAAGCCAAAGTCTCTTTATTTTTGTATGGAGGTCAGACACATACCACCTAACAATTTCTTGGCTTATTGAATACAAATGAGAAATTAGGATTGGTGAGAGTGAAGCTGCTAATACTGGTGTAATTTGCATGCATTGCCCCCACCACAATTCATTGTCATTTAGCATAGTATCCTGCAGGAGGTAAATACTTTTAAGGATTAATTCATCTAAGACACTTACTTGTTTATGTATTGACTTCCAGGAAAAGACACTGCTTCTGGCTAATATGTCACTTTTAGGAGAACAATCTGTAATTTTCTGCTCAAAATGTGTCCCTCTAATAATGGAGGCCACAGTACCTCCATTACCTTGCCCTAGACTGACCCCTTTTAATGCTATGGCAAGAGATTAATCAGGGATGTCCTTTCTGGACTTTCTGTGACATGTTGAGAGAGTATGACTCTGCCTTTTTTCAGAGTGTTAAGGAATCTAGTGTGCCTTTGATGTCTCTGGTTCCATTTCCAGTCAAGGCCAGGATATATCTTTCTCAGTCCATGATCCGCATATTGTGTGCTACATCTTCTTATATTTTGTTAGTGTCTCATGACTTTTTTTTCTGGAAAAAAGTCATGAGACAATTAAATGAAATAAATTTTCATTTAATTGAAGCTGGCTTACAGTTTCAGAGGTCTAGCCCATTATCATCATAGTGGGAAGCATGGGAGCTAACAGGCAGACACTGTACTGGAGAGTTCTGCATCTGGATTAGCAAGTAGCAGGAAGAGAGAAGACACTAGGCCTGGCTTGAGCATCTGAAACCACAAAGCCCACCAACCAGTGACAGACTCATTATTATAGGGCCACATTTAAATCCATAAGATCACACCTCCTAACCCCTAACTCACCCCACTCTGTAATAAGCCAGCATTCAGATCTATGAGCCTCTGGGTGTTGTTCATATTCAATTCTCCACACTTCATTCCCTGTCTCTACAGGCTTGTAATATCACATGCAATATCCTATCACAATACAAAAATTCAAGCCTTTGTTTTTTTTTAAGTTCTCAGAAACATTAAGACTTCATTTTTTCTGAAGAAAACAGTGTCTAGCAAGGAGCAAGCAGGCACATGAGCAGCATTCAACACATATGTTTTAAGTGAATAAAGTACAAGCCATCGAATGAAACTGACATCTTAAGGTTCCTGTACTTACTGACTCCTGATTCAGTTCTTTACTTTTCTAAAATAAATATTTAGTGTTGTTCTAGGATCTTTTACATGGGAACACCTATCATAGAATGATTGGTTTTGGATACTTTACCATTCTGCTTTTCAAAATCTTTCACTGCAGGCAGAGCTAAACCCACATATGTTTTTTCCTGATCCATGATCAGTAAAGTGGGAGTTTGATACCACACAGGGTTTATTCTCCTTAACTAGAATTTGGAAGACTAGGGATGACCTTACTTCCTTTACTGAATGTTATTACACTTAAATCTCTATGTGAGGAATACACAAAATGTTTGAATTAATGAAGCTTGTGTCTTGGTTCTTGTCTGTCATTTTCATTCTGTTCAGAGTTTCCAGGGATGATCGATGAAGAAACCAGTACCCAAGTTTAGGATCTTTGGAGGCATAAGATCAGAAGTGTTGTTTCTATAGTTAAGAGTCTATGGTTTTTTGTTTTTTGTTTTTTTTTTCTATCTGCCATTCCTATGACCATATTCCTTTTGGAAACCAGTTCAGGAGAGAGGCCATAAGATGGAGAAAAATAAAACAGCCATTGTGCCATCTGCAATTCATCCAGAGAAACTGGTATGTGAACACACATATATTTAAGTATTTGAAAAGCATCTTTTCAAATGAGTATCAAAATGGTAAATAATTCACATCAGAGAAAAGTGCCCCCAAAAGATCCCAATCTTCCTCCTCTCATTATGGAGATAAATCCCAGAAGAATCTTTAGATAGTAGAGGAGGTAGGAAAAATAGCAGCAATCTCATCTATGATAGCAAGAGAAATGTCTTTAGAAACCATACTGGATTCAGGTTTGGGGGTCCATGTTTGCCTTGATGATGGCCAGTTCAGAGTAGCATAGAGTACTGAATCAGAAAGCAGTACCTTGGGAGGGAGACCTGAGAGACTATTTGCTTTGGAGATTCTCTCCTGATAGAAGGAGCTTTAAAGGATTTCAAATTGTGAATCAGATTTGTGTTCCCAAGTAAAGCTGACTCATAGAACCTTATCCAGCCCACTTATGTATGTAGAACTACATGGGGACTTTCAGGAATATAAGTTCTCTAGGGAGACTCCCAGCTTCACTGCCAGAAAACACTGCAGACACTAGCCAGCAGAAGAAATGCCAGCTCAAATGAATCTTTCCTTGGTTATGACCAGAATATCAAAACATAGAGGGCTTTGAAAAAGATGACCAAGGGCCAACTGAGCTGAGGGGAGATTCTGAGACCAGATTTTTCTCAAAGCAAATTGAGTGGGGTTATATCTTCCACAGACTTCCTGACTGTAGGTAGGGTGTTATATATAGAGATTCTAGAATATGAATCAGGTGCAAAAGCCATGTGGCTGACCTTCTACTGGGGTATCTGGTGGCTAGAACCAATGTATCCCACCACTGGACAGTGTCCAGTCACCGATCTGCAATGCAATTTAAATGCAAGTTTGTGTGATGTCTCTGAGAACTGTTGTAGAGAGAATGAGCACCATCACTCTGAGTACTTCATCTGCTTAAATCACCGTCCAGTGCATTCATTCCTAGTGACAGATTAATTCCTTTCTCAGGTTTTGCTTAAGGGTGTATCATAGAATACTAATACTGTTCCCTAGAGAGGGGGTGGAGAGGGAGTAGGAGGGAAAAGAGAGGAGAGGGCACCTTCCAATATTCATCCCAGCACAATGAAAACTTGGATGACAGTATGCTTAATGGGGAGGAAGGAATAGAACCTTCTGACTTTCCCCAGCAGAGGAGGTTCACATAAAACTAGGGTTTAAATAGTATGCAATGTAGGGTGTAAATAGTATGTAAAATTGTAGTCACTCATGTGGTCTCCCTATTCTGAAAGGCTATAGGATAAGGTGAGAAACCGACAGCTGTTCTAGAAGCTGAGCTTTAGTTCCTTCTCACTGTCTCCTCCTCAGCAGGTGAAAGAAGCTGTTCACGGAGAAAAGACAGAACATATGATTTCATGTCACTCAATTTAAAGATATAAAGATCATTCTGCCAAAGCATTCTTTAAACCAGCCCTGAGATACAGGTCACATCTGTAGAGATGTTAGCTGATAGGGGAGGAGGTAGGAACATTTTACCTCCCAGAGCCAGCTCCTCACTGGGTATTTTTTTGAGTCTACACCTGAAAAATGACTGTGATGGTATTTGCAGTTTATCAAGTCTTCCAGCAGAGGTGTCAGGCGTAAAGAACTTGCTTGTCACTCCAACATTCCTTGGCATTTGCTAACCACAAGGAAGAATGGAGGGCAGAGGGATTACAGAATTCAGAGGCACTGGTGCAGCAGCTGGGGAGGGGCAGAGATTTAGCTGTCACTTTGAGGAAAACTCCATTTCATTTTGTGATTAGAAAGGAATGAAAGTTAAACGAGGTGGGCCAGCCCTGGCCAGCCTCCTGCCAAGGCTTCAGGGAATCATCAGAGGTCTTCTCAGCACAGGGAAGAGTTACACCTGCCACTTTTCAAGATCAGTTCATTTTCCTTTTGGATAGCAGGAGACTACACCACATCCCAGTGAGGGCTAATTTCACAGCTATTGAAAAATGGTGAAATGGGTCTTTCTGCTGCATAGACCTCTGGCAAACCTGAGCTTGGGTTTCCCCATACCTGCATAGCAGCTACACAGCTTATGAAGGTCACTTCTAACTATGCTTACATCATTCTCCAATTCTTCCTCACCATAGTAAACCTACTTGCTGCCTCCAGTGGAGTGGCATCCTTCTTGTCTGTTCTCTTGCTGTGCCTATTTTCCTGCTGTCTTCTCTATTACATATAAAACCCTCAAGAGTATGGGCAGAGTTGAATTGCATGTTTAACACGTGGAACTGAAAATATCTTACATACCATGTGTGGAAGATTTATAGATGCATACAGGACATATGCATCTGGTCTTTTTAGAAAAGAAAGATAAAAGATTTACAAGCATTTTTCTGATATTATGATAGAAAAAGTGAGACATTAAAAATTTCACATTTCACAGGGCACAGGACTTCCATTCTCTTCCTTGCTCCCTTTCGCAAGGTGTGTGTGTTTGTGTGTGTGTTTGTGTGTGTGTGTGTGTGTGTGTTATGTCTTTTTAAAATACTAGCTTCAACTAAACACCATAACAATTGTGGCTTTGTCTGTTTTTCAACTAAGTCAACAGTGGGTATTAAAATGGAGTAAAAAGTTGTAAATAGCTAGAGAATACACCCAGAGGTCTGGAAGCAAGTCAGTGATCATAAACAATAGAAACTTCTCCTTGTTTTGATTCTGTTAATGCTGAGTTCAGTATTCTCCTTTGACTTTATATTCTGTAGAAATTCTGAATGCATAGAGAATATCAGACTTTTGGGAGCCCCCTGTACTTGGGGGACCACCACCTTCTCTGTGCACATGTTACTCAGCTTTCTCTCTTAGAACATGAATACTTAAGCTTTGAACCCTTTAACAAATCTTTTCTATATATTCATATTTTTGAGAAAAACATAAATCATAGAAAGGGAAATTATATTATCTGGTATTTAGCCAAAAGATTAATTCCCAGATATAATGGATGATGAAAAATAAACTGAACCCAGTTCTCCACCATTTCCTTCATGAAAGTTCTATGTGATAAAGTTGATATTTGGCATGAAATTCATCAACATTTTCAAGATAAAAACAAATGACTGTACTGTGTGTCATGTAGTTACTCACAAAAACTGACAAAATAGTGAAAATATTTTTTATATTCATGGTAAAAAGAAAGTGAAACTTTACACCCAGGTAAGTAGCAACCCAGGTAACTATCTAACTTTCAAAATAATTTTATATTCATAATGCAATCCTCCTTCTTTCTCAAAGTTTCCACAGAGGAATATATATATATATTATATATATATATATATATATATATATATATATATCACAGGAACTTTTAATAACATATTGCTTTTATTATTTTCCAACTGAGTCAAGTATTATCTTCCTACTACAACTAGGGTTTAAATTATCATGACAGAGTCTAGAGCTGAATCTTTTTCTAAATACACAGTCATAGTCCACTACTCAGAATAGCCCTCCTGAAAAATCCTATCAATTAATATTTAAAGCATTATTATTATTATTATTATTATTATTATTATTATTATTATTTGAATATTTATTTAGATTTCAAATGTTTTCCTCTTTCCAGTCTCCCTCCAAAACTCCTATCCCATCCCCCCACCATCATGAGTGTGCTCACCCACCCACTCACCCAATCCCATCTTCCCTTCCTGGCATTCTCCTACACTGGGGCACCTAACACCCTCATGCCCAAGGGCCTCTCCTCCCAGTGATGTCCAACAAGGCCCTCCTTTACCCCATATGTGGCCAGCACCGTGGGTCCCTCCATGTGTATTCTTTGGTTGGTGATCCAGTCTCTGGGAGCATAAGGAGGTCTGGCCAGTGGACACTGTTGCTCCCTCCATGGGGCTGCAAACTCCCTCAGCTCCTTCAATCCCTTCTCCAACTCCTCCATTCGGTATCCCTCGCTCAGTCTTATAATAGTATTTAACTGTTTAGATAGATGTTAAAATAAAACACAAAAACATGGCTTATAGCTTAAGTTTCGAAGGAAATGATCAACTTAAATCTTTTGATATTTTTTTTTTACTCTGCATAGTGAGGCAGTAATTCCCTTCTATCTTCAAGAGTTAACCATCCAAGTCCTCATTTTCAGTTCTCTTTAACCCAGAACCATGTTAGAAGGAGAAAATCTAACTTGTTCTTATTAAAAGAGTAATTTTGGAGGTCATACTGGCTAAGTCACTTTTCTAAGTGAATTATGAAAGTAAACCCTTCTTGCCAGAATTTATATATTGAAATATCTATTTTCTGTTTGTTATAAAGACATATCTCAAAAACCTCTTATTAGGTTCCTATGTGCTGACTGCTACTCTGAATTCTGCTTCTTTCACTCAAAAGATTTCATGATGCTCTTAAACACTAGAGGGCCAATGTCACCCACACACATTTCTCTCTATGTATAACTCTTTCCTTCTTTAGACACTCTTACTAGGTTACATTCAATTTAGAAGTAATCAGTCTCCAATAGTTCCATAAATGGTGATTACATTAATTTTTCAATTAATAACAAAGCTTAACGTTATGAAGCTCTCCAGTATTTAGTAAAGTGAAAAACAAATCAATGTATTTTACTTTGGGTAAGAATCAAGTGGTGAAATAGTGTGACTTAAAGATCATTGCTTGTGTGTAATTAAACCATTAAATCTCACACAGGAAATATTCCCCTATAATATCTAAGATACTTTTCTGAGAACCTCACTAAAAGCAAAGCTAGAACAATGTTAAGCTAGGTTCCAAGATTGAAAGATGTAAGGAGAGAAGAAAGAGATACCGTATTGTGATTGATGAAGAATCCTGAAACATAGCATGAGTTACTCGAAATTTGTAAGTCAGAGTTCAGCCTCAACGTCTTAGTCACTTTATGAAGTAGATGGGTTTTGGTGCTTTCTCCCATTTACATCAGTTACTTACTACTCTTGATTCTGATTAGTTCTGGTTAATATGGGCTGCATTTCTCAATGAGATGGAAAATGACTTAGTGGAAAACAGTAGATACTTAGTGAGTACCATTTATCCTTGCTCTGCCTCCCTACCTCACCACAGAGCTCTCTTTATTATGGAGAGTCTTTCCTTGAGTAGAGATGTATGAAGGTAGTGCCACACCCTTTAAATCAATAATATCCCTAAACAATACATAGAGATATTGGACTTTCATTTCCTTTAATTAGAAAAGATAGCATATTCTGCAACTCCTAGAGAAAAGGGAGATAATAAATATCTGAAGAGGTTTACTTAGCTTGATTTAAACTTTGTGTAACCACATGTATACCTATATTGAAATATTATAACCTGCCCCCTGAATATACAGATTTGCGACCACATGTTTACTTATACTGAAGTATCATAACATACCTCTTAAATTTGCATCCATATACCTATTTTTTTTCCATCTATATACCTATTGAAACTGATCTAAAGTCTATACCTTATAATGCAACATAGGAAATAAACACAGTGATAGAGTTTGAAAGTATTTATAATTGACTCATAATTGCCATTTAGAGTCTTATTTGTGACTTAATTTATAATAATTTGTCCAAAATTATCCATGAATCTAGAGAAAGGAAGATCTTCAGAGCATTTACCATAGGAAATTTCATCATTTGCCAACTCTCAAGTCTCCTAGGTACCTTGAACCATGGCTCCTGTATCTGAAGTTATCAAAATAACAAATATGGGCCCAACTTATCATCCATAGGACATTTGCTAGGCTTTGAGGAAACAGTTTTCTCACTATATACAGCCAATGGGTGTGTGCTATTTGGGGCTGTCAATTCCCTGAAATTACATTAGTAGCTAGCTTCTATGTGATTAGTGGAAATATGTTGGCAAATTAAATGAGTTTAAGCTAAAAGACTTAAAAAAAAAAAAGCTTAACTGAGATAGAACTAAAGGAAAGGAGTGGGTTACCATCCACTCCAGGAAATAAGGAGACTCAGATTTCAGACATGCCTAACCATTTGTCCTCATCTATATTTTGAGACATTTGCATCCTACGATGCACTGCTGAAGGTTTTATGTGCCAACTCTCTGGTAATCACACAGCTTTAATTTACAGGATGTGAAACCACAATATTAACGCTCAAATTACAGAATTAACATTAAGAGACTTCCTGCTTCATAAAATGAGTGATAATGCAAAGCGGAAGCTCTTTAGTGGTTCAAACAGATCAGCTTCCCACAAATACCAGAATTGGGCTGCTTTCTGGTCAGAATAAAGAATGTCAATGTGTTTCTACTCAAGGTCATATTGTGGTTATACTTAGAGGTCTGCTCTTAACCCAAAAGGTCACAATTGTCCCATTAAGGTGGTGAAAGCAATTGGTATCTACCCACTAAAAATTGTCTGTATACTCTTTCAACTCAACTGTAAATCATAAGGAAAAATAAGAACAAGCATTCTATTATTTGAAAACAATTTTGTGTCTAGAAAGAGAGCTTCCGCCGGGCAGTGGTGGCACACACCTTTAATCCCAGCACTTGGGAGGCAGAGGCAGGTGGATTTCTGAGTTAGAGGCCAGCCTGGTCTACAGAGTGAGTTCCAGGACAGCCAGAGCTACACAGAGAAACCCTGTCTCGAAAAACCACAAAAAAAAAAAAAAAAGAAAGAAAGAAAGAGAACTTCCCAATAGCGCTCATTTATTTATGTCAAGAATTTATTGATAGTATTAAAATCCATGATATTCCATGGGGGAAGATGGAACATATTATCTGGGACAATATTTTATCTAACTTTATAAATGATGGTAGCATCAAACAGTTTTTCCTGAAAAGTACACACCTTGATTTTTGACTATTTATGTTCAGTGACTCACCAAATCCTCAGCATTTTATGAAACTCAGTCTTTAAGCAAATGAAACATGAATCAACTTGATGTCACCCTAGGACCAAACTGAGGTAACTGTCAAGTTGTAAAGCACCCATTTATCATGTGTAATGTGTTGGACTAAACTTCTGACCTCCCCCCCCCAAATAATACCTTCAGCCTCTAAAATATTTTATATAAACACACAAAAAGTATATTATTATATTTTAAAGAGTAAAATCTATTGGGATCCTTTTCCTCCAGGAAGTACAAAGGGTAAACCTAGGGTGTACAATAGGCCACCTCCTCCTTCCTCATCCTATCAACTATGACATATTTGTTTGGAGCAGACGAATAAGTCCTTGTTGATGTCCTGCTGCTTTTCTAAGAGACGGGGAGAGCTGACCACATATTTACAAAAACCCCATGTTTACAACAGTATGCATTTTTCATCATTATTTTCAGATGAGAAATGAAGGCTCACAAAACTTCAAGATTTATATGTACATACACCGATTACAAGAATGAGACAAGATTTGAGGCCAGATGTATTCATTTATAAAACCTGCTCTTCTCTAAGCAGCTGACAACCTCCAAATGCTCAGGTTGATAGAAGTGAATCTCTGGGGGAATAGCATGTTCATGTGTGTAGTCATAGCATATAGGCTGCTAGGGATTAGGGGAATCTTAGGGGCAGTGTTTGGTTACTCTCAGTTTGCTCTTATTTTTATTTTATGTTTTTCAAACATTCTTTATACATTTTTTTGATTATTTTCTGTTTCTACTCATTTTTATCTTTTTATAACTTTTAATAAGTAAAAATGAAAAGCTCTACATATTACAGTTTATCAGTTTATAAACAGCCACTTTGGGAATGTTTAAGCATCACAATGAAGTATAATGAGACTCTAATTTAGAATAAGAAGACTTAACATGATTACAGATGATCAGAGCTTCCTACCCTCATAAGAGATTACTCCAGGTCAACATCTCTGTAACAGTGATGGACCAAATAAGCCCCAAAACAACCATTTAATTCACATGACAATAAACAAGAAAGTTGACTAATTAGGATCTGTGTTTTCTAAAGTTATTTTAATACTGCAACATTGCAGATAGACCCCTTGGCTTTGAGCTTTTTGCACAGATTAGAGAATCTAGACTTGAATAAAGCTGTACTTAAACCTAGTTTTTCCACTTCCTGTGTGTGATTTCCTCAAGCACGGGAGTCTATCCTCAAACTCTGGAGTCTGTTATTTAACAACTTCATTCTCATTCATGCATAGAAGCTATATCATTAACTCACTGCTTGATTCAGCCGTGGAGTGACAATTGTCAACCAGATTGCAGTGGCAGAAGAGGCAGATGTTCCCAGTAATGGTTTAGGAAATAGATATTAATAATTTTTAAATCACATGTACAAATAATAAAGGTAGTCTCGAGACTGAATCAATAATTGAAACAATTTGACCTAATGAGATATTCTTAATACAGTGCCACTTAAGATCATATTCAAGAGTCCTTCAGAGCGAAGGGGAGAAGGAAAGAATGGGGATTATAAGAAAAACAATAGCACATTGCAAAGACTATGACAACTTTATTTGAAAACTACAAGAATTCTAAGTGGTTTTCTTCAGTACAGTAAGGAAAATCACACAAGCTTCTTATGCTAGCTATATAATCTGACCATAAATTTGAAGTCAATACTGAAGAGTGAATTTGTGCTCCAAGAATCCTGAGGTGCCATTTACAGGATTAAAGCAGTTATGATCACAAGTATGTTGGGTGCCAGGAGATGGGGTGTGACATATTTTTAAAATTTGTGATAAATTTCAGCTAGTCTTAATACTTTTTATCTTTAGTTAACAAAATCATTTCCTTCTTGACTTTTCTGAACTTCTGAAGTTTTATAATAAAAATATTACAATCAGTGTTTTGTGACAGTAATGTGTGTGTTTGTGTGTGTGTGTATATGTTTTTATGTCTGTATGTGTGTGCTTGTGTATGAGTTCACATGTGTGACTGTAAAATTAGTGAGGTAATAAGCACTTTAAAAACATACTTGGCACCGATAAAGCACTAATTTTCTTTACTATAAAATTACAGAGGAAGGAAATAGTAAGAATAGCTCAAAATGGTGATCTGGGAAACTATGAACCTCAATATATATTGCCAAGTATGAGTTCAGTGTGACACAATTATAAATGCAATCTCTGAGATCATAGAAAGGAGTTGTGATATTCTGCTTGATGCCCAAAAGAAATATGGTGCATCACTACTTCTAGGCAATAAACAAAATACTAAGCTGTTTAACATGAGTCTCAGATCAGAACCTGAAGATAAAATTAGTTGTATGTGATTCGTATGGGCGGCATCATGCTTCTTTGTTTCACATTGCTTACGCAATTTGAAGACATTTAGGCGGAGTAGATAAACTCTTAGACACAATGTCCGTTAATGTCTATTACTCTATATGTCTGCTGTTTCACCCTTGTCTTCTTTTCCTAGGAAGTGGTCATGGATACATGTAATATGACTTTCAACACAGGATACTGAAATCCCTGCAAGGATCTGAATAAGGAGGATTCCTTTGTTGTATCAGAGGACCTTAGAGTTCTAATAAATTCACTTCTCATCTCTAAAAAAAGACTCCTCCATACCTTCACTGGTGCTTCAGATAAGACCCAAAGCATTTCTAAGTTATCCATTTATGATCCTGCTCTTACTGAAAATCTATCAAATTTTAAATAAACCTTTCCAGTAAAAGAGGTTTTTAAAGCTCTCTGGTCTAAAATATGACTAGTTTATCTGCAAAAATCTTTCATATTTCCAGTAGATCTAACTCTTATAAATCAGTACAGGGCATTTCTGTTCATGTTGTTTATTTTACAATTATATATATTGACATATTACCATCATATTCAATTAAATGCTTCCTGGATCTTTTTAGGTTGCTTGTTAATATATACTCAAGGAGGATGAGAAAGATATCAATTATTTGTAAGTTTGACAAGAAAATATTTTCTTATGGGAAGTTATGGGGAATGCTAGAAATGACTACAAATGAAAAAATGTCATATTTGAAATGATTGTACAATAGTTTTACAGTTCCTTCCAACAACAATAGAGAGAATAAGTAGCATATGGCTTCCTGGTTAAGCGTGTATAACTGAAAATGCCCAGGAAAATCACCAGTGCATAGTAACAGATCTATGAATCCCCTCTGAGTTCTGAGCTCTGCCATTGGGAGTCCCTAAGAAACAATATTATGCATATGGTCTGAAATTCAGCTTTGAAAATTACTTGTTGCATGAGTGTGAGATAGTTGAATTGATAAAGACTGCAACAAAGCAGGAGCAAACACAATAAATAAAGTGACTTGTTATTAAATTTCATACTTGGGCATTATTTTAAAGTTGATCACAGCATAATTAATAATGTCTAGATTTCTAATGTCATAACAGACATTTATCTAGGGATAAAAATTCTGGGGTAATGTATTATACATATAATAATGAAAACTATCTCACAAACAGAATACCTTGAATGAAAACAAATCTTTTTAATCAACAATGAATAAATGAGGTTTTAGAAGACCTAAGAAGAAAATAATCCTAAAAATCAAATGATGCAGTAGAAAGTATAAATTCTGCCCTAGATAACATACAGTGTTGAAAATGAGAAAGTTTAAGAAAGAAATTTGAACTTTCCATGTAAGAAACTGCCTCCTTGTGACCTGATGCAGAAGAGTCACATTGAGAAATATTTGTAGTCCAAAAGAGAAAGGAAATACATTTTGAAAAATCATGGTGTTATTGATGGAATACCGATGAGATTCCCTTGCCTGGCTGGAGGGGTTGAAGTGGAGCCCTCATCTATAAGATAAGGAAAGGCTCTGTGGGTAAATAAAATGGTAGACATACCTCAAGGGTAAACCCCCAACCCTGCAGAGTCTCAGGTCCAGATGTGGATTATAGTGAGCTATCAACTCCATTGCAAGAGGCATTAATAGTGGATAGAAATCTTAGTGTCTTCGTTGCTTTATATATCTCAAAGGGCTTTGTACAGGCAAAAATGTGTCTATACTAAGTACAATTAGCTGCTCTTAAACAGCTTAAAACAGAGAACAACCATAAGTCACAGAGCCAGAATTTAACCTAACACTTTCCCAAGATAAGAAACTTAGAGATGTTAAGATTAGGAGGTCCAGATACTGTAAGGATGTAGATGGCAGATGTTTATCTATTTTTATTCTTCTCTCATATACTATATCTATAGTAATTTACCCTCCCTTCTCTCCTCCCAATCCTTCCCCCACAACCTACCCTCTTCCCCACATCTACTTTCTCTCCATTTCCCTTCAGGAAATGGCAGGCCCCCCAGGGAAATCAACCAAATATTACTGCAATATCAAGTTACAACAAGACAAGACACACCCTCACATATTAAGTCTGCATGAGGCAATTCAGTAGGAAGAAAAGACCTCAAAGCAGGCAAAAGCATAAACAGCTCCCCACTCACTTGAGTCTCTCAAGAAAACCAAGCTACACAACTATCACTTTTAAGTCAGACCTTTGCAGGTTCAATTTCTGTGAGACACTTTAGTTGATTCTGTGAATTTTCTTGTGGTATTTTTGACTCCTCTGGCTGCTACAATCCACTCATCCCCCTCTTCCACAGAAGGTTTTGTTTATGTATATTTCTATATCTTTTACAGTTTAATGCTGTTGTTGTTCCAGAGCCTTGTTTTCTTCATATCAGTAGGACTAGAGATTGTCATCTTACAAATATGTTACTCAAAAGATCCCAGAAGAAACTCAAAAGGTATAAACAAACCATCAGATATGCAAATTACATGAGAAATAAAAGAATTATGAAATTATCAATGCAACATAAATACTACAAAAGATCATAATTCTTCAACTACCACATTCAAAGGTACCAAAATAGGTAAAAGAACAGAAGTATTGACATGATTGCTAGTAGTAATGATCAATGAATTCAAACATGCTGTGAAAGAATTAATTTTGAGTATGGGAGTACAATCAAAGACAGAGAGAAAAGCGAGCACAATGGATGAAAAATCAGTAACTTAAAGGAAAATAGAGAGAAACATGCAAGAAAATTCAGCAAGGATATCAAAAGAACAAATGAAATATTGGTAATGCAAAGCTCACGGTACAAAAAAAAAAAAAGCTTACAGTGGATAGGGCTATCAGTAGATTGTATCAAGTAGATGGAAATAGGTAGATGGAAGTATTTTAGGGATGGAAGACAAATCAAAAAAATCAAATAAGCAAACAAAATAAATAAATAAAAACAAACCGTGCCCAAGAAAGCCCAAGATTCAAAGGCACATTGAAGAGACCAAGTCTTTGAATCCATTTGAATAAGGAACTGAGTTGAAAAAAATCAAAGCTACATGAAAAAAGGCAGAAATTATATGAGAATCTCAATCATGGCTAAAGTGCTTTGACAAAATTCAATATGCTTTCATGATAAAATCATGAAAAGTAGTAATAAAAAGAACACACATCAATGAAATAAATGCATGTATGAGAAGTCCATAGCCAATATTATAATCAACAAAACCAAAACAGAATGCTTCATCTAAAGTTGGGATCAAGGCAAGAGTATTTATTCTTTCCACTCCTACTCAATATAAAGATATCAGGTAGAACAATAGTCCAGTTTCCTTTCTGTATTGTATGGTTAAAATAGCCATTCAATAATGAATTTACATGAAATAGAGTTTAATTTCAGCTTTCAACTTCAGGTTACTGTTCATCATTGTGAGGAATTCAAGGCAGGAACCCCAAACAGATAATTCTATCAAATCCACTATCAAGATTAGAAAAAGTTGTTACATACATGATAGCTGGCCTGGTTTTTTTTTTGTTTTTTTTTTTTTTTTTTTTTTTGCTCAAAACCATGGACCAACACAGTCCCACAAAAAAAAAAAAAAAAATAAATAAAACAAACCTATAAAAATTATTATAAAAAAGAAGAAAATAATTTGATCTGAGAAAATACTCATCAAATATTAGAACACAAAATTAACATTTGCAGTTCAGAATTTTGCCTGCATAACAATATCAAGCTAGTTGAGAAAGACATCAGAAATAGAATTTTACTAACAAGAATTTGAAAACAGCAATAGTTTGAAAAAATAAAATACCTAGGAGTAAACCTAAGCAAGAAGATGAAGTATCTCTTCACAAAAATAAGACTTTGAAGAAATAAATTAAAGATCAAAGAGACATGGATCAGGATTCAAGATTGTGAAGAAGATTTTACTTAAAAACAAAATCAACCTATACATTCAATACAACTCCATAATAATTTTAATGATACTACTCACAGACAAAGGAAAGATTGTCCTACCTGTGATACCAAAACTCAAACAACCCAAATAGCAGGAACAATTCTTAGCTGCAAAAGCAGTTCTGGTGTCATCATGATTCCTAATCCAAAATTCTAACTCTAGAGCCATTGTAGTTAAAAGCATGGTACTGAATAAATATGGGCACATAATCCAATGAAATCAAATCGAGAAGACATAAATAAAAACAGCTGTAGCCATCAAAAGTTTGAAAAGTTGTTAAAAATGTTTGATAAAAAACATCCAATTCAATAAATTGTGCCATGAAAATTTTTTATCCACCTGTACAAATGAAACTAGATCAGTATTTTGCACTCTTCACAAAATCAACTCAAAATGAATCTAAGACTTTAAGGTAAAACCTAGAACTCTTAAAATGACAGAAGAGAACATGGGCAGTTTTTAAGATATAGACAAAGGCCAAAAGTAAACAGGTTTTTGAATGGCTACATTTATACAGGAAATTACTTTAATAACTAATATACAGGATTGCATGAAATTTAGCATTCATGCTCATGAAGATAAAAAGAAAGATCAGCAGATTGCAGAAGTATGTACAGACTTAGAAAATAAATCCTTACCAAACATACCTCTAATAAAGGATCAATATCAATAAAAGACCTCAAAAAATTAAACACCAGAAAACAAAATAATACAATCAACAAATGTGTCAATGAAATGAGTAAACATTTCTCAAACTAGATAAACAAATGTTTTCAATGAATATTTGGAAACATGTCCATGAGCATTACTCATCAGGAAGTGCAAATTAAAACTATATTGGGATTCTTATCTCATTCCAATCAAAATGGCTACCATCAAGAAATTAAATGGTACCAAATGCTGAGGAGAATGTAGGAAAAGAAGAGGTTTTATACCCTACTGATTGAACTGTAATCTAATGAAGCTACTATGGAAATCAGTTCAGAGGTTCCAAAAAATAAAATATTAAACTATCATTTTACCTATCTATAAAACTCTTGGCTACATACTCTACCAAACAGATTTTAAATCAACATTCCACAGAAATGCTTACATATATATGTTTATTGTGTACTCTTCACAATAACCAATATGTAGCCAATTGAGAGGTCTAGCAATATGTACTTGTAAAAGAATATGTGGTTTATTTAGACAGTGGGATTTTATTGAGATGTTAGCAAGAGTGATTGTGACAACTGATTGAGAACATAGGGTTCTTTGTGTGCACATCTATGTGCCTTTGTGTGTGTATGTGTGCACAAGAGGCACATATTTAGAAAGCAATTCATAGTAGGTGTGAAAGATTTTGAAAAGAAGCAGAAAATCAAAAATTATAATAGAATATATGTGACATGGAAGCTAGGAGGAAGATTTGCTTGGGAAGAAGGGAATCAACTAAGAAGAATGAAATGACGGCAGGAATGGTTTGTGAGAGCAAATAAAAACAAAGCATATACATATATGCATATATACATATAAATACACATATACATATATGTGTTTGCATGCAAGAAATGGTCACAAAGAGATCTATTGCATTTTATGCTATGGAAAAATAGTTAAACTTATTTAATCTTAGGCTGAAAGTTGGTAAGTCAAAGAATGATCCCACGGTATAAAAGATGACTCCAAATTCACTTGGTAATAATCTTACTTATTTTGAAATTAGGAATACCTCAGTTTTATCATCTGTAAAATTGGAAAACTCGCACTTTAGATGAAATTTCTTGAGGAACAGCAACTTAATGTTTACTCTCCAGAGGCTACATAAAAAGTTGGGATGCATATGTGATGAATATAGATGCTGTGAATAAATTGTTGTAAATCATACCTTCGCATTTATATTAGATGTACACAAAAAAATTATAAGGAACAGAGTGCTGAAATACTTCCTTAAGTGGAGAAAGAAACAGAGCTTCGGAAGGTATAAATGGCTCATTCCTAACGGATGAGAACCTTATACATAACTTACTGTCCATCACTGAAGATGCAGCTTACACCAGCCAGCTGTATTCTGAGTATGTCTTGAATGTGTAGTTGTATTTTCAAACATCCAGTAGATGAAAGTTTGGAACTTGGAGCATTTTCAGTTGTCTGAGCTATAGAATTCTTTCCCAGAAAAGTATCTGTACTTTTCTAGACTTTGAAAACTGGTGTCTTCCTTTCAGTGGTCTCTTGTCATCCCTGCTTACAAATCTTATAACCTTGTAATTCTGTGTTGCCTGGACTATAGATCCCTGAGAATTCAGAGAATCAAACAGCCTGGCATGATTTTTTTCCCTTATACTACCCAAGTATACTCAGTGAATCTGTCAGAAAAATTCAACTTTATCTGGCAAGAATATCCAGAAATTAGAAAAATTCTCATCTACCTCAGAAATCAGTGCCATGTTAAAATTCGATTATTACATTTATGCAAAAGTATTATAGTGGTAAACCTTTTACTTGGCATCTGGTACAATGTCCTTGAGTCTTAGAATGGCTTCAAAACTGTCATATGTCTTAAAATTTTTCATACAGAGTCCCCAAAAGAGCATGAAAATAATGAGTTCTAAGTAATTTCTGTCACTATTATTTCTAAAACTACACAGTCATTTCCTAGTGTTGTGCATAGAAACGGAAACTTTTTAAGTGAGGATTTTAAGTATGTATGCATCTAGAAACATATCTGAAAAATGTCACAGACATTCCTGAGAGCAAAAAATGAATTTCCTGAAGGGTTCATTTGGTTGGGAAGGAAAATTCCCAGGATTCTTCAGTCCTGCTATATTCATAGATTCACAAATTATCAGATGACTATTTTAGATAAAATAAAAACAGGTTATTTCTTTTATTATTTTCTATACTAATACTTTTCAACCTTCCTAAGGCTGAGACAAAGTTTCTTGCTGTGGTGGCCCCAACCATAAATTTATTTTTGTTGTTATTTTGTAACTGAAATTTTACTACTGCTATAAAGAATAATGTAAATATTTGTGTTTTTTGTTGTTGTTGATGATGGTGGTGGTGGTGGTCTTAAGGGACCCTGTGAAAGGGTGATACAACCTCCAAAGGAGTCATGACCCACAGGTTGAGAGACACTGATCCAGCCATTGTACCAATTTTCTAAGAACTCATAGTTCTTACATGATATAATGTTACATGATAGACAGCAGGTCAAATAATCAAATATATGGACCTCTGTATACAAATCTCTATGGTCTCCATTAGAGCAATCTGTATTGTAGTTTCCATCTCATTTTAATATTCTCATTTCCTAATTGTTAAGACTTAACAGTTCTTGTGTTTTTTTGTATCAAATTGCTGGCCTGTATTATTAATTCTGCAGCATCACAAAGAACACTAAATTCTTGTTACTGGATATAGCTGAAACTACCCAGATCTTTTATTTGAAAGAACATGCTTTTCAATACTATCATTGTTAAGTGTGAAATTAACTCTAGCTTATAAATCAAGAAAAGATATCATGACATGAGAAGATATCTCCAAGGTAGGGAATGGATATATATATATCCATATATATATATATATATATATGATAGGAAAACTGAAATGGGAGAACCAAGGGAAGCAGAGGAGAAAGAAAGATAGGGGAGAACAGTAGGAGAGAGAAATAAAGAACATCAAAATTTTATGATACAATTTCTTGAATTTATGAACAAACCCATTGTTTTTGTGTGTCATAGTCAGGATTCCTATTCCAGAACAAATCAACTTGACCAAGTAGGAATTTGGGAAGGAAAGGGTTTATTCAGCTTACACTTCCACATTGCTGTTTATCACCAAAGGAAGTCAGGACTGAAATTCAAGCAGGTCACAAGCAGGAGCTGATACAGAGGCCATGGAGGGATGTTACTTACTGGCTTGCTTCCCCTGGCTTACTCAGACTGCTTTCTAATAGAGTCCAAGACTACCATCCCAGGGATGGCATCTTCCACTCTTGATCACTAATTAAGAAAATGCCTTACAGCTGGATCTCATAGAGGCATTTTCTCAAGGGAGGCTCCTTTCTCTGTGATAACTCCAGCTCTTGTCAAATTGATGCACAAAACCAGCCAGTTAACTTGATACACAAACACATTACTATTAACCCTCAGCCTTACTTTCTTATTTATCCCAAAGATCTAAATAACTTTAAAAGTTCCACAGTCTTTACAAATTCTTACATATTAAAATATCAATCCCTTTAAAATATCCAATCTCTTTTAAACTTCAAAGTTTTTTTTTTTTTATAATTCAAAGTCTGTTAACTGTGGGGTCCACTAAAATACTTTCTTCCTTCAAGAGGGAAAAATGTCAGATCAGAGTCATAATCAAAATCAAAATCAAATGCTAACCTTCCAATGTCTGGGATCCACTCACAATCTTTGGGGTTCCAGTTGCCTGTACTCCATTGCTGCTGCTGTTCTTGGTGGTCATCCAATGGTACTGGCATCTCCAAACACTGCTGATTTCTGCTGCAAATAGACTTCACCAAAGCCTCTCTTCATTGTGCTAAGCCTCACATCCTTTGCATGACCTCTTCAGTCCTGGGTCATCAATTGCAACTGAGGCTGAACCTTCACCAATGGCCTTCCATGGCCTACCACTGTGTCAAGCCTCAGCTGCTCTTCATAACTCCTTCATGCCTTCACAACCAGTACTACCTGGGTGAGGCTTACAAATTACCAAGTCCAGCCCCAGAACAATGTACAACCTTGGCTATCTCTGGAACACAGCCTTGTTTTGATCTCAGAAAACACTTCCCAGAAGATGTCACCTCAATGATGCTGGTCTCTTCTTAATCACCATTAATTTTTAGTTGCAGCTAACCAGCATCAATAGTCCCAGTAATGCAAAGGTTTTGCTTTAGTAGTTCTGGTATCTTGTTAACCACAGCTGATTCTTCAGCCCCAGCTAACCAAAACCACAGAATCTTCACAATCAAAATGGCAACAGCTCTGATAAGAGTCCTTAATCTTCCCTCTGAAATTTCACAAGCCAGGCCTCAATCATTTGCACTGTTCTCAACATTATCTTTCAAGCTTCTAAATAACATCCCACAGTGCTCTTAAAACCAAATGGCTCTTTTAGCCCAGAGTTCCAAAATTCTTCCACAGTCCTCCCCAAAACATGGTCATGTTGTCACAGGAATACTCTACTATGTTGGTACCAATTTGTCTTAATCAGGGTTTTTATTCCTGCACAAAACAGCATGACCAAGAAACAAGTTGGGGAGGAAAGGGTTTATTCAGCTTACACTTCCACATTTCTGTTCATCACCAAAGGACTTCAGGACTGGAACTCAAGCAGATCAGGAAGCAGGAGCTGATGCAGAGGCCATGGAAGGTTATTACTTACTGGCTTGCTTCCCCTGGCTTGCTCAGCTTGCTCTCTTATAGAACCCAAGACTACCAGCCCAGGGATGGCACCACCCACAATGGGCCCTACCCCCTTGATCACTAATTGAGAAAATGCCTCACAGCTGGATCTTATGGAGGCATTTCCTCAAGGGAGGCTCCTTTCTCTGTGATAACTGCAGCTTATGTTGACACACAAAACCAGCCAGTACAGTGTGTTAATCTAAAAATATATTAAAATTAATAAAATCAATCTCTTTGTATTTGTTACTCTTTCATTGCCTCTATGATGCACCACAACAAAGACAAATGTATAAGAAAGTATTTAATTGGGCTTACAATAAGAGAGGGTTAGAGACTATGATGCTAACGTGAAGGCATACCAGCTAAAACTATTCACATTTCAAATTTGAAGGTACAGCTACTACTGATCATGACAAAAGTATTTTAAAACCTCATGCTTGTCCCCAGCTACACGTCTCTCAGTGAAACCACACCTACTAATCCTCCTCAAATAGTTCTACCAAGGATTTTGAAACCTCATGCTTTCCCCAGTTATACATGTGTTTGAACAAAACTGCACCTACTAATTCTCCCCAAATAGTTCTACCAGCATGTACCAAAAATTCAAGTTATAAGCCTATGGGGACCATTCTCATTCAAATCACCATCCTCTCCATACATCGAATCCAGAATATTCGCAAAATAGTGCTGCATTTAGGCACATGGTTTTGTTTTCTTTTTCTTCTCCTTTTCTATTGTCTCTCTTTTAATTTTAAGAATATAACATCATTACATTTCTCCGTTTGCTTTTCTCTCCAATGGACTCCTTCCAAATGTCCTTCAAATGTATAGTCTTCCTTTATTCATTAATTGTTCTTATGTGAATATACATATGTATATATATGTATGTATGTATACCTATTCTCCTAACTGTAATATGTTTAGCCTATGTAACATTATACATGTGCATATAATAATATATATGTATAAATTATATATATATATGTGTGTGTGTGTGTGCTGTATATGTATGTGTTGTGTGTATTCATATTAATATATATGCATATATATATTTGGGGCTGACTTTTTGGCACTGGACAACCAATTTATGCTCTTCCCTGTAGAAGACCACCTCTCCTGCTCCCAGCTTTCCTCCATTGCCTATAGTTCTTTGTATAGAAATGAAGCTCTATAGGAGATTGTCAATAATGGGTCATTTTACAGTCATTTTATAAACCTGTGAAAATGCAGCTATTAGCACCTATTAACCATCTATTAGCACCTCTTCACTAGGCTCCATGGTAGATATACTCTTCACTCTGATGTACATTTGCACAAAAAGTTTTCCATCATGTTGCTCGCAGAAGGTAAGGCATCTGGTAGTTTCACATTTCAACTGCATAAAGTAAGACTGTGCTATAAAACTGGTTGTTACTCTTAGTTTCCCTTCCTTTTCATCTTTTGATGAAGTAATAGACTAAAGGGACATGATTGGAAAGCATTCATGAAATATGTCCAAAACTACCAGTAAGACATAAACCAAAAGGGTCACAAATATGTTCAAAATAATATGCCATCTACTAGGACTACATATTAACAGGAACCAAAAATGATTATGTGTACACATACAGTTATGTAGGACATGAACAGAGGCTGCCAGTTTTACATTGAGCTCTGGATCTGGTGGGGAATCAGTGGAGAAAACTAACTTATAGCCTCTTCTGCCAACCATTGGCGTTTACAACAAAATTCACCATATAAGTTATAAAGGTTTAGAAGTTTCATTAAAACCAGCAGTATGTTCTCTTAAAATTGATAATCCCCCCACACCTCTCAAACAATAGAGCCAAAAAATCAGTTTGTATATTAATTTACCAAACAACACAATTGAGTATAGCTCTAAAGAGATATTCTTCTTGTTGATCTAGATAAACATCAAGGGAAATAGAGGCAAAATATATGGAATGACATCAGAGGAAACACTGTTAAAGTTTCTGTTATGAGAACTGGAACAAGGAGGGGAAACCCCTGCTTTTGGAGATACTGATTATTAAGGTGAAAAAATGACAGCAAAATCAGAACAGTTTAAATTTGAATTTTAACACATTTCCAGTAAAAGAAAACAATGCTCTTGAGAGTGAAAAGAGTAGAAAAACCATCAGTCAGAGGGAAACAGCTCAAATGGGTGGAGAAATTGGGAAATTTTCACTTTAAATGATGTTGAGATTTCCTGCTGAGACAAATTACAACCTTGAGGGTGCAATTGAAGTAAATTAATTACTGAGAGAGTTTTTAAAGAAATAATGGCTAAGTACAAGAGTAATGAAGACCAAAGATAGGCAAGTACTTGATTTTGAGAAGACAAAGCATGCTTTTAGGAAACCCAAGTATTTTAATATTAATTCTTACAAAATAAGGCACTCTTATTAATATGCCTCATGAGTTCACAATGAAAAGATCAATTCAGAATTTTCATAGCTCCCCTCTCCAATCAGAATTTTCACTTCATCAGAAATATCTCAGCTATAAATTATGTTTACAGAACACGCTTATCAACATCCTCACCATCAATATGAGCTACATTATAATATTACTGGTTTGTAGCTTTCTGATCAATGACAAAAATATGGTCATTATTAAGTAAAAAAAAAAAAAACATATCTACAATCGTTGAATACAGCTCTCTTCCTGGTCTTGCCTTTTCTCTGTCTTTTTTTTCCCTTATCTCTAGAGACATTATAACCCTCTGTGGCATGCTTATGGGAATGGAAACAATAATTAAGCTATGTGACAGATTTGGGGTTAAAATAACTCTGTGTAGTAGAAACATAAGACAGATATGAGTCAATGGAAATTTTAGCTAGACCATTGGGTGTTATCTGACAATAGGATCAAGATTGATTGTATCAGGATGATGGGAGAAGGTATTGATGAACCTATAAAACAATGTTCTCAATTGCTAATTCCTAGTTGAGAGCTACTATACTCTAAGCAACCATAAGCATGGAGAAATTATCTAAAAAGTCAAAAAACATAATTTTGCTTCACTCTGCATTATTTACACCATTTCAAGAAAATTCTACATACCTTTAAGGTTGGCAGCAATATAAATGAACCAAATCACATTTGCATCACATTCTAAAATAATGATTCTCAGAAAGACATGTCCAGGTGGCCTGAGAACAGGACACTGTCAGTATCAGGAGACAATAAGATATTGAGGAACTATAGACAACAAACATCTTAGTACTAAGAATGAGGTTCCTCCTTTACATTTTATGTTGTGCTTTGAATGTATTATAATTATAGCTGTTAAACAGGATCACTGTAGAAAGCACAAATATATTGACAACACTAGACAAAAGACAAAAGAAGATGATGTTATTTGTTTTCAGATTTAGTCTGCTATAGTGCAGATTTTACATACTATTTCCAACCACTTGTTCTATAATTTTGGATATAAGGATTTAGTTACTTCACAAAAACTTTAATTTATTATTTCTTTAATTATGATAAAAGACTTTTATGAGAAAATGCAGAATTAAGTTTGATATTTTTAAATAACCAAGAGTCTAAAATGTACAATTCTCAGGTACTAAGGACAAAAGGAACAAAATAACTTTCTGGGATGAGCAGGGTGACATATGACCATCCTATTCCCACTATTCCTAAGAAAGATCCAGGAAAATTTCTGTGAATTTAAGGGCAAACTGGTCCACGTGTAGAGTTCTAGAACTGCCAGAGTTATGTAAATGGATAGTCTAATAAGTAAAACAAAACACAGGAATACTCTTAACTGCTATAGGCCTTATATGTAAATGTATATTGGTTGAGAACAGGTACCAAAATTTCTTATAATAATTTCTATAATGAAATATGATTTGGCAAGTAATACTCCCCCGAATGTCTGACATGTAACTTCTAATTTGAGAATTAAATGACAATTTGAAACAACAACAAAAGTTCTGTCTCCCAGTAGGCAGGAACAACAACAACTCTGGAAGTTTATCAAAATGGAAGAATAAATTTGGTTTTCTCAAGAGAGAGAAATGCCAGTGATATATGAGTCTGTGAAACTGAAGGGGCAGAAATCCAGCCAAGTCACAGAGGGCATAAGGCATAGGCAGTGCTGGTTTACTTCATTCCACATATATGAGGAAAGATTTTAGAAAAGTTTGAAAGGCACATCCCCTTTTGTGATGAGCTAAAAATCTTGTTTATAGTTATTATAGAGACAGACACAGAGGAATTATGACAGGGACAAAAATACTAAAACATTTATAGTGTTCCCCCTACAAACACAGAAGAGCCAACTGAACCGCTAAGCTCTGCTTCTTCCTTGTTTAAGAAGTAAAGTAGATAGTATAGTATCTACATTTTTTTTGAAACCTACCCTGATATACAGATGTCTGATATTCTATATTAGTGTATGAGCTGAAAATTTTAAATAATTAAATAAATCTATGTTATCATTTGGACACATAAGAAAGGAAAGGAATTTAAATCAATTTACCTTTCTGGTAAAATGGGATCATCTAAGCTTGGTGTGTGTTTGAAAATCTTTGTGCTCCATTCTAATACTTTCAAGGTTTGCAGTGGAAATAAATAAAGAGCTGACAGTTTTTAAGACTGAGGACTAAATATAAAGGAATACAAAGGGAGGAGTGAATGACGATTAGAATTGGGATAATAACAAAAACCTTTAGTGAGCACAGACCACATAAATAAATTATGTGTTTTAAGCCCTTTATAAGTGAACTCCAAGGATTTTCTCTATGTATTTAATCATCTTCAAACAGTGTTTTTATATTTTGCCTCTTATCTAGAATATAGACATTCCTTATTTTTGTAGCCTGACTAGAAATTGTTGCTATTGGAATAATTCTTTTGCCTTAATTCAAATAAGACAGTTGTCTCGTCCCTTTGTTTTATTCTTTGACTTACTTTGTCTGTTTGGTCTTTGTATGGGTTGGAAAGTAGTGTATGGCAGCAAGTAATCAAGTGGTTAAAAACAAAATAATTCAGAATGCTTGAGCCTGGCAAAAACAGGCGCCTCTGGCCAAGTTAGGGAAATGGCACTGACCTTGAATGCTCAGGAAACATGTGGCACAGCGCCGAAGTCAGAAAGTCACCTGCACAGCAATTTTGCCCTTGAAGCAGGATCTTCTCTATTCCTTTAACCCTGGAGGTCCCCTACCTGCTTCAGCAACCTTGGCTACTGGGTTAGTGCCTACTACTTCCCCAGTGTTGGCATGGCACCAGAGTGAGTACTCTCAACAACATTGTCTGCCTTTTATTTGGCCAATTTTGTCCTCAGATGACACATATCACAGCCTTGATTCTGTGCCCTTTGACCTTTTTTGAGAAAGCTTGAAAACTCAGAAATGCATGTTTGACCACGAGGTACTAATGTAACTCCTAGGTGGCCTAGATTTTTCCCAGGAAACTTTGTCTGAAGCTGTGCAATATCACTTCAATCATATTTAGATTTTCTTGTTGAGTATATCCTGACAACAATATGTCCTCTTCAAACACATGTTTTAATATATGGGAAGAAAGAGACAAACAGACCACCTCACAGCAACCATTGGGCTGAGCATGAGGTCCCAGATGGAGGAGTTGGAGAAGGGACTGAAGGATCTGAGGGAGTTGGCAGCTTCATGGAGGGAGCAACAGTGTCCACTTGCCTGACCACCCGATGCTCCTGGAGACTGGATCACCAACCAAAGAACACACATGGAGGGACCCATGGTGCTGGCCACATATGTGGCAGAGGAGGGTCTTGTTAGCCATCAGGGAGAGGAGAGGCCCTTGGGCCTGAGGGTGTTAGATGCCCCAGTATAGGAGAATGCCAAGGAGGGAAGATGAGAGTGGGTGGGTGGGTGGGTGGGTGGGGAATACCCCCATAAAGGCAGGGGGAGTGGGGAGGAAATAGGCAGGTTCCAAAGGGGAGATCTGGAAAGGGAGAAACAGTTGAATTGTAAATAAAGTAGGAAAGAAAAAAAGTAACTGAAAAAAAAAAGTGTATTCCAATGAAAGTTTTCTTGACAGCTGGAGTATTGGTGATAATTATTGAGTTTCTGAATAGATGTAGGAGCCATTAGAACAGAGAATAAAATAATCACAGGAGGTAAAGGGAGGGAGGGACCAGGAAGGGAGAGAGTAGGGGGAGGAAAAAATGGGTGCAGGTCAGGTATTGGAAGAAACAGGAGAGAAGTACAGAGGGTCAGGAAGTTGAACAGAAACATGTAGCTGTGGGGCATGGGAATTGGGGGTAGTCACTATAAAGTCCCAGACTCCAGGGAAGTGAGAGACTCCCAGGACCCAATGGTGTTGACTTTAGCCAAAATTCCCAACTAAACGTAGATACAACCTGAAGAGATCACCTTCAATAGATCGGCATGGCCCCCAGTTGAGGGATGGGGCGACCTACAAATCTTAAATTTTTTAACCCAGAAATGTTCCTGTCCAAAAGAAAGACAGGGGCAAAAAATGGAACAGAGACTGAACGAAAGGCCATCCAGAAACTGCCCTACATGGGGATCCATCCTATCTGCAGACACCAAACCAACACACTATTGTTAATGTCAAGAAGAGCTTGCTGACAGAAGTCTGGTATGGCAGTTCCCTGAGAGGTTCTACCAGCCCCTGACCAATAGAGATTAAGATACTCACAGTCAACCATCAGGCTGAGCCTAGAGACCCCAATAGAAGAGCTACGGGAAGGACTGAAGGAGCTGAACGGGATTGGAACCCTATAAGAACAACATCAAATAACTGGACCACCCAGAGCTCCCAGGGACTAAACCACCAACCAAAGAGTATATATGGAGGGACCCATAGCTCCAGATACATATGTAGCAGAGGATGGCCTTACCTGACATCAATGGGAAGGGAGGCCTTAGGTCCTGTGGAGGTTTGATGCCCCATGCTAGGGGGATGCTAGAGAGATGAGGAGAGAATGGGTGGGTGGGTGGAGGAACATCCTCCTAGAGGCAAAGGGAAGGGAGGAGAGGAGGGATGGGGTGAGGAGTTTGTGGAGGGGTAACCTTGAAGTAAGATATAATTTGAAATGTAACAAATTAAAATGATTATTAATAAAAATACTTCTTATATTTGATTATCCATGAAAATGTCATTAGCTTTTTACTAATAATTCTGGAAAACACCATCTTACCAAAAGGCATGCTGGGATTCTCCAGTGAAAGTCCCCAATTATATTTACCTTGGGCTTCTCTCAGTGTATCCCACTTTTATGTCTTGGGTCTAAAAAAGTCAGCGTGCCCATGTGTGTATGTGGCTGCATATATATTGTTCTCTTCTCACACTCCAACTCAAGGATTTAATTTCTTCCTTTTAAAGTAAAAAGTTTATTACTTAAATATACTGATACCCAGAGCTTGTACTAGTTTGTGCTTTTGGCTCAAGAACTAATACTGCAGCTGTGTGGATCTGTAAGGTAATTAGAAGCCTGCCTGTTGTAATCTAAGCACACACACTGATTGGAACCTGGCTCTGCTACATGCTATTCTTTAGAAAAGATATACAAATGTATTTCATGAGCCTGTTGCTAGATATTACAAATGAATTGTTGGCCTGCATATCTTAAAGAATGTACATTAAAAATAAAATGGTCCTGTGAAAAACAACTTAGACATTTTAGAAGATAATTTTATTGGGTTGCTGAAAATCTTGATACACTGAGAGGAGTCACAGGCAAAAATCAAATGTATTTCAGCAATGTAAAAGAACCATCCGCTCTCCATACATGCAAACAAAACAAAACAAAAACAACAACAAAACAAAAAACAAACAAAAAAATAAAACAAAATTAAAAAAAAAAACAGCACTATGTGCTGTTTTCTGAACACTGCAGGCAAGAATGACATGACCTTCCTGGGAGCTGAGGTACAGCCTTAGAATCTGCCTTGGCTCAGATCCCAGGGACTGGGCTCTATGGATGCTAAGGGCAACATACTGTGCCCTAGAAGTCACATTAACTAAGGCTTTCTCAAAGTCAGCAGGGCTGTACAACATGAAGAGCTTAGCATTAGGTTTTGTTGTTCCTAAATGAATTAGTATCTTCTTTGTCCCAGAATGGAATATATAAAGTACATACTGCTAAAGAACATCTGTGTGATGAGCTTGGCAGAGGAAAAGATCCAGAGTCAGAGATGTGAACTTAAGTGTTAACTGGTAGAATGGGTCCTAACCAAATCATATACTGTCCATTTCTACTGGGTGTGCAGCTTCTTGCCCTGTAGAATGGGAGCAAGAACAGTCAGAATGTTTCTGGTGACTACTACAGTCTAGGCACCTGTACTGAGAGGTTCATGGGAGTGCAACAAGTCCATGATAGTCTCATTTCAAGATGAGATGCAGCAGGGATAACATGTTGGTTGGAAAGCACCAACTATCACACTTTGGAATCCTCTACTAGTGCTTTCACTCAGCATGTGTCCATTCACCAGACTGTCCAAAGACTACTAATGAGTTCTTTCACATACAGAGCTCCTTCAGTAGATATCTGTTTCTTCTGAGTCTTTCTCAGAACTTCAATCTGAAGCTCTGCTTATCTGTCCCTCTATTTACAGCTATAAGATGTGCTTTGCCACTTGAGTCCTGGTCTCATCTCTGCCACCTCATCCTCTACCCTGCCCACCTAGCACTTATGAAAGAAAACTATTCCACTTAGGTTTCTACTTCTTGGAAGATCGAAAGAGAAACATAAAATAAGGGGCTGACACAATCTCATTTCATTTTCAAAACAATTTGTTAATATTATTATCCTTGCTTTACAAATGCACAAACAAGAGAATGGAGAAGTTAACTTTAAAAAGGCTTATTTCATAAAATTGTGAAGATATAGTAAGATAGTATACGTGGAAGAATTTTATAATCAGTTTTTTTTTTCAGGCTAGGTAAAAAATATAATCAGAATGTCCAAAAATATTTTGTTTCTTCCATGCTGAGCCCCTGATACACCTTCTATATGCATCAGTATTGGCTTTGCATCCATTTCTGGTGTATAGCTACAATCTGCCTAAGCAACATGCTAAATCACAAAACTAATGACATTTCTACAGCCTCATAAGTGATAGGCAGAAACTGAGTGAAGAAGGGAAGTTGTGAGACAGTCATTCTTCTGAAACCCCCAAATGGTAATATGAAATAATTTAGGCCATTTCTGGTATTGCTTTTATTAATGATAAGGAGGAAGGGGCAGGAAAGAAATCTGAGGGGAAAATTAAGAGTCAAGGGGGTGAATCGAAATAGAGAGGGGCAAGTTACTCTGGACTGAAAGGAATCAGCAGTTATTACATTATTTGCTGTTTCCTTTGATTGCAAAGGTCCAGAGAAAGCAGCAAGGATAAAGCTGGCTGCATTTGTAGGATTCCCAACAGAGCTTCAAACAGAGACACTCTGATTATACCAGTTGATGCATTTGGAATCCTTTAGGATTCAAGAAGTCCATATCTTGAAGATGATTGAATGCAACTTCTAAGAGACTCAGCAATGTCACAGAATCCCAGGATGCTTCAAGAACAAAGGGGACATGAACTTCTTGCTAAATCTGATGGCTCTCCCTACAGAATGGAGATGCATTCCTGGGGGTGGAAATGTCATGCTGCCTCTCCCATGAGGATGATGGGCAGCAGGAAAGTTTCTCTATCTATGGGAGTCAGTGGCATCTTTATTTGTTCTCATTTAGCCACCCAGATACTTCTATTTATACTATGTGGAAGAATATCTAAATAATGTTCGTTTGCTGTGCACCATACAAGAGGGACTATGAATTTGTCTGTTCTCTTCTCTGTATGTATCCTTTAACCCTGGGTTGATCCATAGCAACTAAAACAGTGCTTCTCAACTTTCCTTTAAAGTATGCTACAACCTTTTAATACAGTTATGCATGTTGTAGAGATACCAACCATAAAAATATTTTCTTTGCGACCTCATAACTATAGTTTACTATTGTTATGAATTGCAATGTAAATATGCACAATATTTGATATGTGACCCCAAAGGGTCGTAACCCACTGGGTGAGAACTGTTGGTCTATGAGGACCTTGAAGTGAAAGATCTGCCTTCAGGATCTTATCTATGCAAATCAAGGGACAGACAGCTGCCTCACACTGTATGAGCAACACAAGTAAGCATGAATTTACATGATTAATCAAAATGAGGCTTGAAAGCAGACCAAAAATTATATACACATTTACACACACACACACACACACACACACACACACACACACACACGTCTAATCTAGTCAAGTATTCCAGTTCTTACCAACATTCAGGACTGTCTATCACTTGTTTAAAAACACAACACAATAAAGCAAAAACATTGTTTCATATTTAACCGATTATTTAAAAAATGAGACCATGCCTTATTTCCTTGGCCTAAATCCTGCAGTTATTTTGTGATTATATGATCAGTTAAGTAAACATATTAAAGGCTGCCTTTTCCTCATCTGCTGTTGCCCCATGGAACCATATTCCCCAATTATCCTCCTGGATTTTCTCTATGCATGACTTTTTTTGTCCCTGGAGAAGTTTTATCACTTATCTGGTGTTTGAATTTTGTATGAATAACAAAAACGTATTTAATCTTAGGCTTCCTGCCTTGATAAAGGTGTCCTTTCCATTGAAAGGCAGTGCAATCCAAGCTTCTCCTTGCTGTTTGTCATGAGGTTATCTCTTCAGGCTGCAGAGTCTCTGTGGTCACCATGACCATGACCCAACTTAAACACCTCAGCTTTAATATTAAAGGCAAAATGCACTTGGCCAACAGAATACAAATCCCTGCACCTCGATAAAGATAACATATTGGCTTCCGTTTTGCCTGTGTTTTCTTTCCATCTGTTCATAACTCAAGCTAAGAAGATTTCCTTCATTGAGAATGCTTTAGAAAGGTAAATAACTATAGAATCAAATAATCTTAGTAACATATGAATAAAATGTCCTTTGTCTCTTTTAGAAGTATACTCACCATTGTTGATGTGAAGAATACTTTAACACAAATACAGAAGTCAGTGAATGCTGGGTCATTGTGACCCAAAACTAATACTAAGGTAGTACCTGAGTGCTTTTCAGAGAAACAAGTGAAATGATAAAATATTTCACAAATCATGACCAGAAGTTTTCTCAGTGCCTGTAAGATGTATATTACTTGGTGAATAATAATTGCAGGTAATTTTCATGACTTCGTAAAGTTACATTATCAGAATTTGATAGTTCATAAATTTGATAATTCATAGAGGTTTGAAATCTTACTATTACACATATGTTTGTTATGCTATACATACTTTGTTATGAGCAAACATGTTCATTTTGTGCACAATTCAGCATAAGAGTGCCTATTAGCAACATTATGTCTCTCTGTTCCAAGCCTATGCAGAGAGTGCCAATGGCTATCACAATAAGAAATTCTTAGATTTGTAAGAGATAAGGTAAGATAATCATAAACCTTAACTTGAAATGAGAATTGGACTGAACAAAGAAGATACAATTCAGACAAACAAAGTCAGGTCCACATTTCAGAGGCAAAGAAAATCCTCCAGGGATTCAGGCCAGACTCATCAGAGACAGTTAACTTCCTTTTAACATCTAATTATTTCAAACAGAGTGGAGACAAACAGGTAACAATCCTCCCAGCTAGAGTCCTATCCCAACCCAGCACTGATTCTGAAATATTAACCAGAGAATTTTGCTTCTACTTTAAACTCAGTACTTCCAGACCTTAGAAGCAGACTTGCTCTTGAAATGTTTATGGACAGCAAACTACAGAAGGCAGCCCCATGGATTAATTTCTCCTCATAAAATACTTTTCTTTAATATATATTTATGCATAATGTATATTGTCCCATCTCAAGAACCATCAAGATAACAAACATGTTTATGGGAATGACTCTTGTCTAATTTCTGATAAGATTTTGAGCTTAGTTTATTTGTCAGTTGAAACTCTTTGCTGATGCTGAAATCAATACAGATTATCATGGACCTCTACGTGCATAGGCATTTTTTATGGTATTTATTTTATTTCTTTGGTTATAAATTTAATTATAATTTCATACTTGTTTATCTTATTATGTTATCAATACACATGAAGGAAGATGATAATACAATAATCAAACATGGTGAACAAACAAGTATAGTAACCTTGCTCTCCTGAAATGGTACTATGTGGGTTATATGTGTGTGCGAGTGTGTCTCTATGAACACATATGCCTTTTAAAAAAGTCATACTTTCTCCATATATACTTTATTATAAGATTCACAAACATTGTATAAAATGTAGAATAATAGGAACAGGATTAATGACTCCTATGTTAATTATTCAGTAAGTAAATTCTTGGTTGTTTTTACTTTTGGTTTATACCCAAGTAAGAAGTCAATTCCTCTTCCATCAACTCAAAATAGAGCCTTTTTAAAAAGTATAATCCTGGTTAAATTATATAGGGACAAATATTCAGGGCTAGCAAAAAAAAAAAAAAGGACCATTTTTCCAAGCATCTCTGTAGTGAAACACAACAATGGCAGAAGGAATAAAACAGGAGATGAACAGATGGGATGTCAGAGTTTTGCTTTACATGCAGCATTGTACACTTATTATTCACATGAGGACTAATTTATAAACCCAGATAGTGTTTATAAACTCCACCGTCCTAATGGAAATGAAAGCATTAATACAACCAGAGGATTCTTTACTTTCCAGGTTTTAATTAAAATCACAGGCGTTAAGAAGTGAAAGTGTCTTCGTGGAATACAAGTCTAATGAAGTATTTCCCTGACTAGCACAGTGCTCTGTGTGCAGCCCAGGCTTTCTGGCACCAGTCATTTGAAAATCCAACCCCCATGTAACCAGGAGAACTCACTCTGAAAATTAGAAAAGCACACATTACACTACTTTATTTTCAAATAAATATAGTTGCCAAGTCAGTGCCATGGAAAATGATGGCAAGGCATAGGAAAACAGAGAGAGAGAGAGAGAGAGAGAGAGAGAGAGAGAGAGAGAGAGAGAGAGAGAGGTTGGACTAGTGACAAATAAGTTTGTTTTGGAATAAAAAGAAGGCCATCAGTTTAGGAAAGGAAATGAGGAAATGGGAGAATTCCCCAAATGTAGTGTTAAGTATGACAAATAAGAGAAAGGGGCAAGAGAGAATCATGCAGACCCACATCACACTGGCACAAATGAATAAAGAAAAACCAAACTACAGAGGAAAACAACCTGGACTTCTAGGGAACAAACAGGACTCAAAATGTGTCTGTGACTCTACCCACAGTCTTTCCCCTTATTACATCTAAAATATATTACCTATCTGTGTTTAGGAAGATGAATGGTCTGTTAGATTAAAACTGGCTTTCCTATGAGGCAACAGAAAGTAACAACAGACTATATTTCCAATCAAAGAGATATCCAGCTGATATCTCTGAAAATGACCACAATGGTGATAGTTATTTTAATGACATAAAATATGAATGATAATATAACATGACAAATATTAAGAAGTGATGCAGTATTAGACAATATATTGGGAATTTTACAACATTCATTTTAAAGAAAATAAATCTGTAAGGTAGGCCTTAATAAGCCTTTAATAGTATACAATTACATAGAAATATTACCCAAATTTACTCAAAATTAGGATGTGAAGAGATGGCTCAGTAGTTTAGAGCACCTGGCACTCTTCCAGATGACCTGAGTTCAATTCCCACCATCCACATGCCAGCTCACAACTGTCTGCAACTCCAGGTCCAGAGAATCTCTTCTGGCTTCAATAGGTCCCAGGAATACATATGCTGCGCAAACATATATACATGTAGGCCAAATACACATGTATATAAAATAAATACATTTTAAGAAAATTACTCAAAATTAAAGAACAGTTAACTGACAGACTGTTTGGAAAGCAGATTTAAAAGGATAGGACTTAAAACAGCAGCATTCTGATTGTGTCCAAAGAATAAGCAACACGCATATGTATGTGAATATATGTGTAATTATTCTTCCCTCATCTCTGTGAGTGAGTGTGTGTATGTGTGTGTGTGTGTGTGTGTGTGTGTGTTTGCATGTATACTATGGATGGTATTGGGCTGAACTGACAGATATTGAGTCAGGAGATTCTGAGTAGATCCTTATGATTAGATTCTTATTTTATATTATGTCTATTTTCACTATGTGTTACAAGATATGACTACAAAGATTTTACATATTTAAGAAACTGAGATTCTGTCTGCTGAGAATATTTATTTAAATTCACTATTAAATGGACAATGTTGTACCCAAATCACAGTTGATCTGACAATAGAGTTGTATTATCTAAAAGTTGTTTCTTGTACACTTGGACTGTACATATGAGTCACGTGTAATTTTAAGCTTTATAGTAATTTCTTCATTTGAAATTTAAGAAGAAGGTATACAGAGATTTATGCATCCTAGCTTCAGTTAACATTTCTCACAGATTGGATTCAGGGTGGGTTCAAATTAAAGAATTTACTTCAAGTATTTTATTTTCCTATGCATTAATATGATAAATAAGCTCTACAATGCTAAGATCTGCAAAAGTAAGCAAAGTAGAGTACAAGGTGAGCTGTCAAATCCCTGGATGCCCATATATGATCAGTATATATACATCATCCACCCAGGTCCAGTTTCACACCAGGCCACTAACTAACAGGGACAACCTAGACCTTTCCAGGACTCACCACATAAGACTTGATTCTTTGAAAGCTTATTTCACGCTAATTTTGAATCCTTAAATCAGAGAACTGAGGACCTTAGAAAAAAATCAGATTATATAGAGTAATGCCTGTGTGTTTGCATGTGTTTTTGCATATATGCACACATAGCAATAGATTGACTTGAAGCATAGTGTATGTGAGAAATGAGAATTTGTATCACACATAAGTATAATGATGCCTGCTATGAGAATGCAGCAATAAGATGCAAGATCTTGTCACTTTCAAACTGTACCTATCTTCAAATGTAAAGCTTGATGCTAAGATGATGATCCAATTTCCATGTGAGTCTCAGTGTAATTCTACCTTCAAAAAAAGAGTTTCATGTGATTGTTAGAATAATGACATGAGGATCTACATCAGTAGCTGTGTACACATTCCATTTTGTTCATTTGGGAGTGGTCTTGTTTTACATTGTTCTTCTTTTAACTACCTGAGTCTAGAAGAAGTTTAGAATTAAATGAGTTGTTCCCAATGTTTAGTAAATTAAAGGTATGGTGAACAGTGAAGGTATCACTGTATTGATTACAACGGAAGAGTCATTTTTTCTCTCTTCTGTTCAAGACACACTTCTAGATGTATAAAATACAATTGAAGTTTGAAACAGACACTGTGAGGTTTAAAAGAAAGTAAGTTGGGATCCTGTTAGTATCAGCAAACACACACAGCACACACTGTTGCTGTTTTCTCTTGATTCACATAGAAGCTCAAGCCTGCCTTGTGTGTGATTTTGAATGAGGAAGACTCCCATAGGCTCAAATACTTGAATGTTTGGTTCCTAGTTACTGGAAATGTTTAGTAAGAATTAGGAAATATGGCTTTATTGGAGAAGGGGTGTCAGTGGAGTGGTAGCATTGAGGTCTTAAAAACTCAGGCCAGGAACAGTGTATGTATGTATGTATGTATGTATGTATGTATGTATGTACGTACGTACATATGTATGTAGAATGCATGTTCAGTATGTAAGATCTTCACTACAATTCCAGTGTCATGCTTGCCTGCTGCCATGATTCCTGCTGTGATGGCCATGGACTAACAATGAATATCTCAGCAAGACCCTATTTAAATGCCTTTTTAAAGTTGTCTTTGTCATGGCATCCCTTCATAGCAATAGAGCAGGGACTAAGATACTGCATTCATCGAAAATAAGCAAATACACAGCAGCCCATGAATGTTGAAGATCCAACTTGTCCAGAGAAAAATTCAATTGACTGGGAAGTTCAACATGTCTATTATATATAATTTTGAGGGTAACAGAAAAATAACCAATAATTTAGATGCAGAGCAGATGTAGTCTTTTCAAATTGGCTTTTCATTTTGATTTGATTTTGAAAAAGATGTATGATATTTAATTTTTGAAAAGTCAAGCACAAGTGCTGGTCCAAAGTTCCTGCCATATATGTAGTAGAGGTCTACTTGGTCTGGCCTCAGTAGAAAAAGATATGCTTAATCCTAGACAGCCTTGAGCCACCAGGAAAGAGGGAGATCTGGTGGGGGAAAGAGCAGGGGGTCAGAGGAATGGGATGAGGAACTGTGGGAGGAGGGACTGAGAGGAGCAATTACTATAATGTAAATAAATAAAATAATTTATATTAAAAAGTCAAGAACATGATTTGATAGTCATTTATGTGCTGTGACAAGATGATAATCATTCTGTTAACCCCTTTGCGAAATAAAGAGAACATAACACACAGCTGCAATCAATTTTAAAATGTAGTAGGTCTCTCTCTATTAACTACTGTGTTTTTCCATAGGTGTGTTACAAGGAGATGAGCAAGTCTAAGTGGCAAGAGTAGAAAGTAGGGACAGAAATCTGAGGAAGGGAGGTGGCATGGGCATTAAATTGAGACCCAGCACAGGTGGCAGATACAAGTGACTTGGGAAAACATTTTCCTCATCTTTCCATTTCATACTTGAATGCCTTCAACATTTTTATGGACCCTTCCAACCTCAACCCTACCTCCAGCAAATGTTTTATGTAATGTTGGCCTATCATTGTGCCAGCATGATGAATATAACAAGGCATGCTGCCAACATTCACCCAAGGAGGGACGGCAAGGCTCATGGCTGAGAGAATGGGTGGGGAACATGTAAACATATCCTTCAAAGGTAAGGTGGAATAGAAACATCAGACCACAAGACATTAGCCTCAGACATTTTTTTTCTACAGGAGCTGGATCTGCTAATGCCACAGAAAAGACTGTGGATGAAGGAGCAACTGTCACAGTTATAGATTCTCTGGAGGGTGCAATAGAGGTAGGAGTGACAAAGCCACCTATCAGCCACACTGGAAATGATTGATGAGCCAGAAAAACCAGGCTCTGAAGCCCAGCCTCTCTGTAGAATCCATTTGTTATTTCTGATCTCTCTCAGTCTCTGTCTTAGCCTCTCTCACACAGCAGCTAATCAGTTGTGATAGATGAGGGCAGATATTCACTCTTTGCTTCAGGCTCCCAATTGCATTTTCCCTTGCTTGTCACCACATCTTTCATCCATTTCTCAATGAGTCCTTTATTCAAATACACAAGGAGCCAAACTGCTCCAGAGAACATTTAGTGAAAAACAGTTAAGGGTATAAGGAACCGGTTGGAAAGGAAGGAAAAAGATCAAAAGATATTATTGTTTTATTATCAAATGAACAGATAAAAAGGAATTTTCATAATGAGTGTGTAGAATAATCAGGGTTGAATTTTTAGAGGTTGTTCAAACATAATTGTGGTGAAATTAGCCAAAAATAGCATGAATTGGCAAAAGTCTAGTACTCAAGCCCATGTTCCAGTTGAACTGGAGGAAGCTCTTCCAACTGACTTATTAAGGCAGTCCAGTCACCACTGTGGCTGTGTTTAGAGGACACTGCCATCTGCAGTATTAAAGATGCTGTATTAAAGATGTACTTTAAAAGTTTTAGTTTTCTCTTATTTTTATCTGCCATCTTCAATGAGTAGAAGCCAGGAAGTAAAGGTGTAAACTTAAGACTATAGCTGAGTCTGTAAATATAGACAGAACAGATTATTCAGTGTTGGCTTGGATTCCTCTTTAGAACCAAAGCTACATGGTAGATGCTCAAAACACTGGATCCAGCATCAGCATGTGAGGCCAAAACAGCTCCAAAAGAATCAGCCACAAAGAATAATTTGTCCCAATGCTTTTGGCAGTACAGAAGGTGATCATTTTAAATCAGAAGGATCAAGACATGTGGATGGTGTTGCTGATGAAAATGGTAATGATGCTGACATCAAAGACCATCACAAAAATGATGACAGATGCTATCAAGACAAGCCAGAAAAGTATGATGCAGAAGGGTCTCATATTCCTCACTTAACTCATATAACCCTATATAGGAGATAAACTGATACCATTTATGCAACTATTCCTTAGAATTATGACGTTCTACACAAACATTTAAATCCGTGTCTATTTTCCACTTTGTTTTTAAATAGGCATCCCAGAAGCAGCCATTTTTATTTGAAAGAAGTCATTTTATTTTAGAAACAAGTGATCTTTGTTTATACAAAATCTTTTAGCTTATTCATGATTATATCATTATCCCCCTTCTGTCTTGTTCCTCCAACTCCTCCCATAGCACTCCTTGTTAACTCTAAAATTCATGGCTTCTGAACTTTTTAAAAATTGTTAGTACATACACAAATGCAATCTGCTTTGTCTGTCAAATAGTATTTGTGTATATGTTATTTCAGGATTGACCACATGGTGATGGATAGCCAACTGGGACCTCTACTTTGAGGAATGTTTTCCCCATTCTCCACATTCCTTAATTGTCTTTAGTTCTTTGCCTAGAATTGAGGTCTTGATAGAGGCCACCTTCTTTTTATTCATCAAAAATATTCTGTTGACTTAAAAATAGAATAAAATTTCTGGTTGTCTTAAATGGCAGTATTTCATTACAATAAGCTGACTAAGGTAATGCACCAATTTCTATGCATATGTTATGATTGCTGTGATTATTCTATAAAACATGAAACATTTAAATTAAAAGAAACATTACATTTAAACAAGAATGTCTTATATGTATTCTCTCTTAGCACCAAGTCAAAATGTGTATTTTCATATTGTTGAATTTATTATCTGTTCTCACATAAGTTATGTGTCTATAACCATAGCATATTTTTATGTCAATTAGTTTATTATGTCTTCTGATGACTAGATAGTCAAACGTAGTGGAGGTAGATGTGAGGCGAACTTCTATATCTAATTATATTTATACTTCTGGACTATCGCTGTAGCATTATGTACGGCATTCAAAATACTCCTAATGGTTTCCCTGGATAGCTGTAATACTTCTATTAACTTGAACTAACAATTTTTCATGATTAGAATTTAAATAAAAATAACACTTTAAAAGAATATGCTGATATTATAGGGAAACCAATACTATAAAAGTATGAATTCAACATTATAAATGAGAAAAAACTGAATGAATCCATTTTGAGATTGAAAGCATCTGTACCCAAATCTTTCCAGTATAACATCAATATATTTCTGCTACCCTGTCACATACTACTTGCTTCAAATATCACCCTGATAACAGGCATGACTGTATAGTTGAAGTAACTAGAAAATGTTCCCTTCAGTGCAGTTATTTAAATAACTTCAGTGGTCATATTATCAGCAGAGCTTTTTTTTCTGGCCCTCGATATTTATAAAAGGAAATAGGTCAATGTAGAGCAAGCAATCTGATTACCAGCCAGCATTCTAATCTCTGTTCATGTATAACTAGAACTCTAACATGAATTAAGAGCTTAAATTAAGAAGCCTATTTTCTATTATTCAAGACACAAATACATAAACAAGCCAAACGATTCAACATTATGGCCCTTGGTTATCAAAAAATGTTTCAATCTTAATTTAACCCTAAGTTTTGTTTTAATGATGTAAGAAACATTTTAAGCCTTCTTTCCACCCATTGGAGCCAAGCAGTTGCTCCTTCACAATAACTACCCCCTTGTTCTATCAGGGTGGTTCATTTCCCAAAAACTGACAAGCAACATCCACCTGCAAATGCAGCATCCGTCAATTGTTGTGTCCTGGAGGCACAAATGTTTGGATAAGTATCGACATTTCCCCCTTCATCAATGCTAAAATTTAGCTCTGAGACCCTACAATAAAGGCTCCTGTCTTCAGCCTCTTTCTCATTAATCCTATTACTCTTGTCTTTATGAGCTCTCCTAGTCCCATTCACTCCCTCTGGGGCTTAGCTGTAAATGAGATTTCACATCTCAGTGTAAAATAACCTGAACATTTTTCTATAAAATTAAATAAAAGTCCTCCATCGTGGCACTACATGCCTAGAATCCAATTTCTGGAACCGATGTCTTTCCCAATGCCTCATAGTGTTCTTGACATCTAACTTTTCGTAGCACTAAGGAACATTATTTTATTATTATTATTTTGCTTCAAAATGATATATGAGGGTGGAAGGAAAGTACTGTGCTGATCAGTGTGGAGAATGGACAGCAGAACCAAAGAGTACCATCATTTGAAGACACTCTGGCTAGATTCAGAGGATAAGCCTTCCATTAGCTCAGGAATTTCATACATTGATTACTCTCTTATATATCTGTTCATTCTTGGGCCTATCTTTAGTATGTACCCATGTTGTTACTGTGAACTAGCTAAGCAAACACATGCACCAAGACCCACATACACACACACACACTCATTGCAAAAGGATGTCCTTCCAAAGTTCTGAGATTTTCTTCACTCAAAGGCAATTTACCAGTAAATAAAGGCCTAAAACACTCTGAAATCATAGCATTTTCAAGGAATTTTATGTACAGAAGCTTTCTTTTTGGTCCTAGGTCCAAGTACATGAGCTAACCAGAAGCCAGAAGGTTAGAAAAATCTCATAGATTTCCACTTAGTATGACTGTAATCAATAGTAGTTTTACTTTCTTTTTATAATTCCAGGCAGCATAAACCTTCTATGAAGAGTAATAGTTAAGAAAATAACAAAAGGAAATGAGTTATTTGAATATTCTTCAACCTCTTCAAGATGTTTAAATTTAGATCACAGGTGCAATGATAATAAAATTCAACTTTCTGAAGACATTCTTATATAAAACTTTGCAGTGGATGGCAATGAATTTAAGCACATGGGAAGTATCAAACACATTACAGTGTTGTTAATCAAAAGATAAATTATCATCCCAGACATTTTCAGAGCAGATTAATATCTTTTATTTCAGATTCCAAAAACTATGTTGGACAAGCATTTTTTCAACTGTCACTTACACCAATATTTTTAAATAATCTACTAAGAGGAATTTACACAGAGCTACAAACACTATTGTCTTTAGAAGATCCCATCAAGTTGTGGTATTAATATGCAAAGCATAGCAATGGGAGTTTAGAACTGAGGGAACCTGGCCAGACTTTTACAGATAATCCAAAGAAGGTTTCTAGTTTGAACAAAATCAAATACAAATCATGCCGTAGAACTTGTGGCTTATGAAGTATCACTTGCCAGAAAACCCTGGAGTGGAAGGACATTCCATATTTATCTTAAAACTCCAAGTTCTGCTATTAGTAGTTATAATTATATAAATATTACATGTCATTAAAAAGGAAATAAACAGTCACAGTGTCACTTAACTGGACATGCTAGATTCTTCTTGTCCTCTGGAAGTTATTGCAAACTATATTGATTTCTGACTGACTAATGAAAAATTCTAGGTCTGAGAATTAAGCTCAGTAGTAAACCTGCAACACCAAGTACTGCTTAGTGATCAGGAACAAGTCTGTGGGTAAATTCCTCAACACCATAAGAAAATATAATTCTATTCAAAGGTTCTACTGTCATGTCAAAATAGCATCTTATTGGGAGATATTATTAGAAAATGTACTGTGGTGATTTGAATATGCTTGGCACATGCAAAATGTCAATGTTAGGAGGTGTGGCCTTTTTGGAGTAAGTGTGTCCTTGTAGGAGAAAGTTCTTTCCTTTAGGGATGGGCTTTGAGGTTCTGGACTCAAACACTTCTCAGTGTGGAAGAGAGACACTCCTCCTGGTTGTGTGCAAAAGCTAATATGCTGATCAAGATGTAGAATTCTTGACTCCTCCAGCATCACCTCTATCTGTTTGCTGTCATGTTTCCCGCTGTGATGATAAGTGACTGAACCTCTGAAACTGTAATCAATCCTCAACTAAATGTTTGCCCTTATAAAAGTTGCCTTTTTGGCTAATAACCACGTATCAGTGAGTACATGTCTTTTGGATCTGGATTACCTCACTCAGGATGATATTCTCTAGTTCCACTATTTGTCTGCAAAGTTTATGATGAGCTGGTTTCTAATAGCTGAACAATATTTCATTGTGTAAATGAACCTGCATTTTCTGTATCCATCCATCAGTTGAGGGACATCTGGATTGTTTCCTGCTTCTGGTTACTAACAAGGCTGCTATGAAAATAGCATCTTTTGGTATGGTGGAACATCTTATCTTTTGGGTTTATGCCCAGGAGTGGTATACCTGACACTATTACTAATGCCATTTTGTTGTTGTTGTTGTTGTTCTTGCAGATATAAGCCTAGCATGGCTGCTCTCTGAGAAATTCTACCAGCAGCTGACTAAGACAGATGCAGATACTTACAATATCAACTAACCCAGAACCCTCAGAACTCCTAGAAACTAAGCCACCAACTAAAGAGCATACATGGACTGGTCTGTGACCCAGTTACATACATAGCAGAGAACTCCCTCTTCTGGTCTCAGTGGTAGAAGATACAACTAATCTTGTAGAGACTTGATGTCCCAGGGAAAGGGGACGCTAGTAGGGTGAAGTGGGGGTTGTTGGGTAGGTGAGGGGAGTGGGTTGAAAAGAGGGGTCGTTGGGTGGGTAGCATCCTTTCAGAGGCAAAGAGGAGGGGGAAATGGGATAAAGAATTCTGGGAGGGGAGACCAGGAGAGGGACAATATTTGGATTGTAAATAAAAAATATAATTTAATAATAATAAAAAAGAGTTGCCTTGGTCATTATGTCTCTTCACAGCAGTGAAATCCTAAGACAGATACATACCGTAACAGCACTGAACAAAGAAGGCTGGATGTGTGTTTGTATATAAATTTTAAAGGAATAGTTGACTGTATATATCAAAGATTCAGAAATGCTACTTAGAAATGTGACTATATTGGCTACTGACATTATTATTTTCTGTATCATCACAAGAAGAGCAACATGCATTCAAACTCCTTCATGGAGAAAATAATCCAGTTACTTTCTGACAAAATCTTCCTTCTAAGAAGTAGATCTATAAAGATGACACACAGACCAAGAGGTATATAATTTTGTATAATAATACAAGGTCTAAATCTGAGGGGAGATCAATCAATAAGAACAAATAAGCGTAAGTAACACAAATACTATTAATTTTTTTAAAAACATCATTGCCAAAGGATTTCTGGCTTCATTGATAGTGGGATATAATCATGTTATGTTTTTGCATTGTAAGGGCAAATTTTAAATATTCTTAGGTTAAGAAAATATTGTGCTCTTCCTTTTTATGAAACAAACAAATTTCCTAAAATCTTAATAGATTTACAAATATGCTTTTGTTCTAGCGTCAACTGGCTAGCCTCTAACGATTGTGTGCCCTTTCCATAAAATAAAAGGCAGCTCTTAGCTGTGGTAGTCTCCTCTCCAGAGTGCTACATTTCAGAGATCATGTCATCCTTCTGAGCCTAGAAAACATAGGTCAAGCAATCATAGATGAATATATGTTTCTAAATTGACTCCTCACCCACAATAATGGTGAATCCCTTATTCAGGCCAAACCATTTTAGAGGCAAGCAGAAGTTTCAGAATCTCTCAGCTGCTATGAGACATCTCATCACATTGTCTCACCATTGTAAATGCCTTCCAATATTTAACCTCAAGCTTTCTACCATAGACAATTTCCTTCTGAAGGATCAGGAGCATACACACACTTTCGGCTTCACCTAACCATCTTCATTTCAAATCCTTTCTTAGTATTGGCACTCTTGCCTCATCTTCTCTTACTTCTTCCACCTATGTGTCATCCAGCTTTGACCAAAGCTTAATTAAATCCCGGTCCATACCTACAGGGTTAGCTGGCAACCACTTTCCTTAGTTTTCTCTGCATTTCTGAAGAACATAGAATTCACTTGTTCCCTCTGAATATTTTAATTGTTTCTCCCCAAAAATATGGTGTTTTACAAAGTGACTTCATATGTTTAAAACACTGAATATCTCACTGTATGTGGGTTTTTAATTATACAACACAATTTCAAAGTAAATAAAAGGGAAATGGAGTAAGTATATATTTATTTACTAATCATTAGAAGATTTCAGTTGAAGGGGTCATACAGATGAAGATCTGTCTGTTTATGAAAATATGCTGACTTCACCTCTCTGAAGTTATTGATAGAATAAAATTGATTCATTTGGAATGTGACTACAATTAGAGTGATTGTGGGTTTGTTTATAATTAGGTAGACTGACTGTGAGGACCCTCCTTTGTTAAAGATGGACATCTTAGAATGGAGTGATCTAAGCAGTCAGAATCAAAATTAAGTTCTAAATATCAGACAACAAACTTTTCCTATATGGCTTTTTCATTGTTTTGACAGAACTGCTATTTTCATATCAGAATAAAACCTGAGATATCAACCTAGTGAGTAGGAATTATGAAAACCTTCTGTCCTGACTGAGTAGAAATTACAGTTCTGTCATTCACTCTTCAAAACTGACCTGTTGCTTTTATGCAGACACTAAAATTTGGATACTATCATGACTTTACGATGGTATATGATTTTACCACATATACACCAGGTACTAGGTTCATTACTAACATTTAAAAACATGTCTATCTAACCACCAATTTCTGCAAAATACAAGTAATCACCTTTGAGAGTTTGGCAAAAAAAGAAATGAATAGCAAATGTACTCCTGAACAGCATGCTTATTGGAAACAAAACAAATAATAGAAAAAGAGTATCACCTTTCTAGATCCTATGACTTCTTGGGTCTCCATGTTAATGAATCCTCAACCTCCTTCTCTGTATGGGATATCTATTTCCTTTACTGCTGAATAAAAGATGTTCTCAACTTAATTATATAAGGATGCCCTCATATGGAAATGGAAAGAGTGGGGTGATAGTGCTTAATCCAGCTCAGTGGGAGTTCTTCTACATTTGCCACTGCTAACACACAATTCATAGCCAACCCAGTTTAACCCATCTCATATTGAGATGTTATTAATGCATGACAAGCCATGTCTGATGTGACAAATTGTAATAGTAATTAAACCATTTGCCCACCCAATATATCTGATTAATCACAACACACCATGTGACAAAGACAAACCTCTCAATTCTTAAAAAGAAAGCAATGTAAGCTGAAAAATAGACTTAACCCAATATTTATCTTTGGTATTAGTGAACCAGATCCCAGCATCACACTGCCTAGGTAGACAGAGGCAACAGCATCTCATTAGTTTAACCATTAAGAACCTCATCTGCCCAGGAGAACAATTTCCTTGCAGTCATTCTAACACAGTTCTTTTCAAAAACACAGATGAAAAGTCTTATCCTGAAAAATTCCCAAAGGAAAGGCAAATAAAACAAATAAATGGTTCAAACTTAGTAATTAATGTCCATAAATCTGGTTTTGATAATCAAAGATTGACAAGAACAAATGGAGATCATGTCTGAATGGACTCAGAGAAGTATCTACTGTGACAGTCAGATTGTCAAGATTGACCAAGAATTTGCCATTGACATATCTACTGTGACCAATGTTATAGACACTCTTTATCTCAACTCCTACACTACTCATCTCTCAACATATTGAAACTCTGATGGCAGTCTAAGACATACATTTTATGCTGTGTTTAATATGTCTAAGAAATGCTAGATACTGGAGCAATAAAAAGGTAAAGTGCCTGGGATTTCTTATTGTTCACTCATTCTCCTACATGTGAAATAACTAGAAAAATAGTTGCCATAGGGACAAGTTTTTTAAATCCAAACTCAAAATCATTTTTAAACAATACATTATCTTGCGGGTTTTTTATGAGTTATAATTTTTATGAGTCTGAGTATTGAAGACTCATTTTTCACAGATTAAATACAGGCATTAGAAACTCCATCTGCAGGGCAATATTAACTAAGAAATTACTATAAAGAGCTACTGCTATAACAAAATGTTTCAGAAGAATTTACTATTCTTAATACCCTTGTGGTTTGTAAATACAAAGGCATCTGTCATGGATATGGCCTGCTGGTGTTCATACATTTTGGCACCCCTCTTTCACTGGATATAGGCAATAGTATAAGCTTAACTTTAATCATATAATGTGGTAATTGTGACATCACTCCTGAGATACTCTTGAGAGAAACTGACAAGGAATGACAGACACATTATTACTTTACCTCATATGGAGCTCAAGTTTGGGAACCTGGTACTAGAAATATTCTCGGTGCATAGGACAACACAAGGGGTCCTGCTAATAAATAAACCTGTCAAGGATCTAAGGCCAGCATCCAACTAATAGAAAACCCTGAAACCCCATCATCTAGCTACAGGGAAGTTTTACCATAGCACCAAATTAGCTTGAATGTGGATACACTTTAAAGGGGAGTGAAGTTCAAAATACATAAAATGTATAATCATTGATAGTAAGTTATGTGGTACCTACTGCTCCTATAACATAAAGATTGTGTGTGTGTGTGTGTGTGTGTGTGTGTGTGTGTGTGTGTGTGTGTAATAATGATAATCAAAGAAAAACTTAAGATTGGGCGATCATGAGCACAGTTTGAGGGAAGGTAGGTGGAAGGGGCTGGGGAAAGAAATGGAAGGGGAAAATGACATAATACTTTTCAATTAAAACATTAAAAAGAAAGAAATCCGATGTGTTGGTACCTCCAGTAACAGTAAATAAGTGAGTAAGTAAGTAAATTCATAAAGGCAAAGGGGATGGGGTGAAGGGGAATGAGACAGGGGGTTGGTGGAGGGGTAACCTGGAAGTGGAATATCATTTCCAATGTAAATGAATGAAATGATAAAAGGATCGAGTCTAGAAATGTCAGACACCTGAGGTCATGTGGTCCATTAATTGTACGAGAATCTCAAACGTGGCTTTTGACTTACCATCTAACTTTCCTTACCACTACACTGTTGATTCTGAAATTTAATTGATGAGAGGAATTTAGATTGTCCTTTGACTTAACTATCAACCCAAATTCATCTGAGAGTCACTTACTGTCATTCTGATATGGATAGTTTTGAAGACAGCGTGGACAGATATGTTGCCTCTCAGGCCCCATTTCACAATATCATAAAAACCTGGGCAATATAGCAATCAAGGCTGCATCTGAGAGGAGAATAATATGGTGGTAAAGGGTAACAGGTTCAGTTAATCCACAGAAATGTCACCATCAATAGGGACCTTTGTCTAAAGGTTAAATACTACAGACTAAGCGCCAGACAAAAGCTGTAGCCATAATGGCTAAATCAACCTGATGATTAGTACATTAACAGATCCTATAGTCATGTAGCTTGCTTGTCCAAGTCAGAGCAATATAATGCAATGGATCCATTGATGTATGGCGTTTAGCTGTCTGCCTGTCTATAGAATAATTTTGTGTGTTCTTATATAAGCATAATTCTCATGCTATTTATTGTCATTGATTAAACAGCTTTACCTTATTATGATTATTATGGCCTAGCAAATGTGGTAACTTTGTCATACATGCAGTTTCATATGTGTAATATTTTAAGACTATATTTGGATACATATTACAATAATTAGAATTTTTGATCAGGACCTTTGTGGTACACAGCATTATACTTACAAGATTTTCTATCTCTTCCGTGTAATATTTGAAATCTTCCATATTTATTCACTATCTATAGAATTTTAATGGTATTGCTTGAATAACATCACTAGGACATTTGAAAATGTGGCTTATTTGTTGCAGGGCTATCTGAAGGTACAGAGTAGATCATGTGTATAGCATTGACGGCATATGTTACTATATTTGAATGTTATTTTCAATTTCCCTATGGAACGCATGCATTTGTTCAAAGTTTCAGGAGGCATTTGAAAGAAGAGAGACCAGAGAGACCATATGTTTGTAAGGTGTAATGCTGCTATTCAGAGAATCACTGCTATTGGTAAAAGGCTGTTAGCCCAGTGAGTCATGGGTCACTGTTTGCATGACTATGAGGAGGTTACCCAGTCAACTCTGGTTTGTCCCACCATGGCAAAGAGCACAGATCCATTCCATGCTCTACTACAGCAAACCTTTTAGTAAATGAAGGGGAAAATTGAGCTTCAGGCAGAATGAGAATACAAATCCTCTTGTCCAGTATATTTTTTTTTAATCAATAGAGTGTTCCAAGAATTTCATTCAAAGTCATAAGGCTTGCTAGGGTTTTTGCTTGGTTAGACAGATCACTGTAAGTTCTTATTTCAAAAACCTCAGGATAAAATCTGTCAGCAAGAAACAGATAATGGTAAGAAAAATACAACAACCTGGAAATAAGAGAAATACTTAAAGTATTAGCTCTCATCTTTGTATCGAGTTTAAAACAGAAACAGAAAGAGCTAAGGCATATTCTTACTAGTCCTACCAACTATTAAAGACTGCATAGGTTCTAGTTCTCTAGCTTTCCCCTGTAGTCCAAGGACATGAATTCTGGGAAAAAAAAATACAGGGGTAAATTTACTATTCACCCAGATACAGATCACAGCTTGCTCTGTCAGTGAGTCCAGCATGGAACAAGGTGGGGCTGGGATCACAATGTAAAGATGTCACATTTTGCATCCTTTAAGAAGAATGCTTGGAAATATACAAATTTCAATATGAAAATTAATGCCTTGTGTTCATATCTCTTTTAGCTGTTTGAATGATTTTCTCCTTGCCTTTATATGCTTGCTTGTAACTCTACTCTGTGGACAAGGAAGGCATTCAAATGAAGATTAAAAAATGTTTAATCTTAGTCGTGTTTGTGTGAACTACTCAAATCTCAAAATGCAAATGTTCTGACATATCTTAATAACTAGAAGCATCCAGATATTCTGTTGCATTTAGGGAGAATGTTCCCATATAAAATTCAGTTAAAAGAGTCACCATCCCCCATAGAGGCAGAGAGAGGGGGGCGGGGATAGGGAGGTTCTAAAGGGGAGATCTGGAAAAGGGGACATTTGAAATGTAAATAAAGTATAAAAAAATAAGTAAAATAGAAAATAAAGGTATCTTTGTTTCAATACACACACACACACACACAGAGAGAGAGAGAGAGAGAGAGAGAGAGAGAGAGAGAAAGAGTCATCATCATAAGCTGAAGGTTAAGTGAACATTCTGTTTTCACTTGTTGTTTTTTCCTCCTTGAACAGTTAGGAAATTTCCTAGTAAATGATGTTTTCATCATTTTTTCTCCATTCATAGCCTACCTTTATTATCATTAGACAGATATTTCTTGAAATCATTTTACTACCTTTTCTTTTATTCTACATTTTTGCTAAATGTAGTCATTATAGATCATGTTCAATAACTGACTTTATTGAGCATTGTTAAGACTTCTTGTGGAAAATATTTAGAAAGTGGTTTTCTTTCTAAGATTACTATGGTGAGACTGGGTTAGAAAATGCTAAGAATGTTTACCACTCTGTCCACAAGACTACTGAGATCCTTCTGGAAGTAGAGCACAGTTCATGTGGGTAGTGGTAACAAAGTTTTAACATCCGCAGTTCTATGATTTTCTAATTTTACTTTATAAATGTGGCTGCAAGTCTTCCCATTCATAGCAAGGAAACACACCTAATCTACATGGCAACATAATAAGATTGCACCACTTGGGAACATTTTAAGAAGCCATTTTTTATAACAGACTTTATAAATGGAAATAAATCTATATGATTTAATAGATTTAGCAATTAAACCCAGTTCATGTATAAATTTCTACTTCATAAGGGAGATCAGGGAGATGCTTTCTATAAGCTTAATCTTTCAGAGTGTGTGCCTTGTTCACATTAAACTTCCAAATGAATTTTCACGACCTCCAGACTCTGAGCATAAATCAGAAATCTGTTCTTCTCACCCAATGCTTCAAGAACACTCTGTGACTGTCAGATTTCGTTGGCAGCAGCTTTGTTACCATAGCTTCTAAAACCATTTGTTTATTTGTTTCTCCTACTATGAAAAAGTTCTTTCTTCTCTGTGACTGATTTAATATTGACCTACAAAATGTGAAAAGCTTGAGTCAGGTACACAATGTGAATCTAAGGTAGAGGCAGGTTCTCTGCTGGTAGACACTATAGAGGGAGAGGAAATGGATAAGTGAGGTGACAACAGGACATGCTAAGTGAAAACATATGTCTGAAATGTCTTCCAGACTGAGGCCAGACTTCTTGACATGTTACATTTTTGATAAGACCATATGGATTTCATAGCTCATTTCACAGGGCAAGCCTAAGATAATGATTTTTTTCCTTTGCTGATAATATCTCCTTTATTCATTGAAAACAAGGAACTGCCTCTTTAATCTCAGGAATTTTTGCTGTTTTATTGTTTTCCATAACTCTTTTCTCTAGCAAATTTTCAAAAAGGACCTTCAATTTAAGTTGGTTGGGGCACAGTCAACAAAATGGTGTAATTCCATAGTAACAAAGGAGAAGGAGTTGTTGAAGGTGTATCACTATAGTCAGGGCCAACCTGAGAGGTGCAAAGTTAGTTATCTAAATGGAAAGAAGCTGATGGCTACTTGTGAGTCTTAGCTTGATGGCTTACCCTAATCATCACTTGCTGACCCCCTACTTGTACACTCAAAATTAGCAAAAACATACGCTTTTGAATCTCTGAATGTCTAAATCTCAATACAAGCAGAGGTCAAGGAAATCTTTTGATAGTCCATCTACACAGGGTCCCATGGGGGTGGGATCATCACATGATGATCACCTACTGTTGAACACGTTAGTTTAATTTGCTTTAAATATGTAGATATTACTTAATTATTACCAATGGAAAATGAATTAAAGCATGTAATCATTAATAAATTAACTGTGTAATTACTAGATCTCAAGTATTAGCATTGTGTGGCTTCATTCTAACAAGCACTCCATGCAGATAATAAAGTAATGGCAATCTATGAGGAGTATGCAGTTTCTGTTGACATGGTATTCATCAAATGCCCTGCCCTTCTTCCCTGCTCCTTCCTGACCTCCTCTGATGTTTACAGGAAGAAACCATACCAGTTACTTCATGAAACTGGCTCACACCATCACTTACAATTTCAGGTTCTCCTTCCCACCACTCTCTCTGCTTCCTATAGACCAATCTCCCTTAGAAATTCTCACAAGCTTACTCTTCTGCCTCCTCTTCCTGCCACAGTGTACAGGGTCAATATTTGTCTTCCAGATATCAGAAACCTGGCATTTTTACTACACTATATAAGATATCTGATTTCCCCCTCCTGTCAAGATATCCAAATATAATTAAATGGTTTCTTCTCAACTCAGACCTTACTTCCATAGTGTCTGCAAAACAAAGAATACTTATAAATTTTAGTTATTCTGAGAAAAGTATTATCTTTGAGCATCTGTGTGTGTGTGTGTGTGTGTATACACATTTGACATCCAGTGTTTCAAAACCTAGGTTTTCCTTGATAAATCTCTAACTTATTTATTGATACAAGGTCTCTCGTTTGAATTCTGGGCTCCTAATTATTCCAGTCTTCCTAGCTTGCTGGCTTCAGGGACCCATTATAACTCCTTCTATAAGCAGGGATTGTAGCTAGACATCAGATCCATCCAGTATTTACTTAGATGCTGAGGATTCAAACTCCAGTCCTTGAAAAACAAGTGCTTTACTATGTGAGCCATCTCTCTAAGGACAATCCTCTGGATACTATAAATCACATGCTAAATGACTTACTGTTATTGAATAGACAAGAAAGACATAATATATCATCATAAAATACAGGTAATTTTGGATCAAAGAAATACCATTATTTCAGTTAGAACAGGGAGAAGAAAACAGGACGAATGATGACAGTATATGAAACTGTCTTCTCAGGCAGCAGGTGAAAGGTTGTCATGTTGGATTGTGGGAATACAGGCAGAGCTTCAGGCTTTCATTCATTCCCTAACACGCTAGCATTTATTTAGGTGATGAATACACACTGTGTTATATTACTCTCTAGGACCATGTTGTATTTGATTTTGTGCTTCCTCTTCTCTCAAGTCCTATACAAGCCTCATGCAAATGTCTGTCATAAAGGTTATCATTTGCATGTTGAAGAACTTTTGGACACATTTGTTTTTATAGCATTTTTCTTTTCAAACGACTGCCTTTATCTCTATCAGCAAAAAAGAATATTTAAGAGCTGTCATGAGGATTTGGAAACAGTCTTGTTACACAGAGCCAGATGTTAAAGTGACACTTGTGAAAATTGGATCTACCTGTGAAGAATTTGTTATGCATTCTCTGTTCATGTAATGCTATCTTATTCTCTTCTTTTACATGTGTTCACCTAGTGGATTGAATATACTGGAACACAGCTAAGCATTGACCATGAGAATTTTGTTTATTTCTCTACATAGTTCCGAGTTATATTACTCCATAAGAAGTGATGAACTTCTGATTGGTTGCTACTGACACACTACCATTTACTATCAAAGATAAATGAAAAGATCCATCCTTTGGTCACAACCTCTGTGGCTGTTTATATGAAGAAATGGGTATTCTTAATTAGTTTGAAAAACCAAGATGAATAAATACTCCAGCTTTTCATGACTGCTAAGATAGATTTTCTCCAATGAACTTAAAATCAATACTTCTTACAAAAGAAATAGCAGGCAAAATAGAAAATCAAGATGGTCTAACTCAATAACCTGGAGAAGAAATCCACTTAAATGTGCATGAAAAGAGTATTTTGTAAATAGAAGCTTTCAACTTATCAAGTTTTTTATCATAGGGTAGTTCAAGCTCAAAATAGGAATTATTACTACTGATACTATGTTATAAACTGTTACTTGTACTTGAAGTAATTTGTGAATAGGCCTGAAAAGTTAATTTGAAATATCCCAATGGGAGGTCATATTCCAGGTTCTAAGCTGTCTTCTAAATTAATTTGCTTTATAAACAGTATTTGCAAATTAGACATTTAACAAGCAATAGAACAAAATTTGTCTTTGTTCTTTCTCTTCTCCTTCTAGATATTTTCTGTTTTGTTGTTGTTTCTGTTGTTGTTTTTCCTGTAATAACTCTTTATATACAATAGTTAAGCCATGATTTCTCTTGCAATACATCAGAATGACTGTTTGGGCATAGTTAGTTAGTTAGTTAGTTAGTTAGTTAGTTAGTTAGTTAGTTAAAAATAGACTGATCTCAACATTTCTCTTTGTTAATGGTTCTAAAAGTTTTTCTTCTGAATGACATAGTCTTCAGTGCTTTAACATGTTCTATTAAATAATGTTAGTCAATGTTTCCACTTTCTTACTTTTCCTTCTCTCCTTCTGTTTCTCTCTCTCTGACTTTTCCCTCCTTTCTTTTTCCACTTAATTTCCTTTTGGAGCTTGTCTTTTATATATGACACCACATGTACATATAGGACATATAAGGATGAGTTGCTGCTGTTTGCATACATGTAATAATCTTTTTGTGATAGTCATGAGGAGATGTATTCACACTCTGAATGATAAGACTACTGTTTCCTACCCTCTATGATGGTACCTCTTTGTGGGTGTGGCTCTTCTTCCTTTCCTCTGTTCTCTCTGGCAATACCTGTTGCTCCATTGTTTTCTGGCCCACCTTCACTACTTGCCTGACATCTAATACTTAAAGAAATCCACCTTTTCTCTACTTCAACAATATTCATTCAAAAAAAATTGCCATTTAAGTGTGCTGAGCATAGACATACACAACTATACATTTCCCATTAGAAGATAGAATTTGTTTTGTAAAATAGAATACTAGGCACATACACAGATTTTTGTTAAAATTCTAGATCAAAATGTCCTCCACAATTTACATGCATTTTAGCAAAACCAACTTTGCTAACCAACTTTGATACTATGTATACATTATTATACTAACACTAGGAACACAATGGTCTGATACTATTGTGTTTTTCTATCCCTGGACAACATCTTGGACATGAGTAATACTCCATCCCTGCAAATGCACTACTTTGTCATTTCTTTCTGTTATTTTATAGTTTAATTTTCTTAATTTGCAACTCTCCTCTTTCAATATTGTGCTCTTCCAAGCCAACATCAATTTCCCTTACAGACATGAAATAACAACTTTTCTAACTCTATGTTTGAAATCTATTCATGTAGCCTGTTTCCATTTTGCCTTTCTTTTCTATTTATTTATTAATTCTAACTGTTTCCTCTCACTTGCATTGTCTGATTATAAACAATACACTGTAAACATTGTCTTAGCTGTACTCTGTGAGTTGTTCTATCTAGGAGTTTGTAGGTTGAAAACGACAAATGTCAAAAGTTAAGATAGCCTCTATGCTACAGAGAAGTGACATCTTTTAAAAAGTGGATTAAAATGATTAGAGCAGAAAATGCTGTATAGAATTGGATGTTAAAACAACATTGTCCATTCTTAACAAAAGTACATTCAAATCTGCTTTTCCCTAATGTTAGCAAGTGTTTAAATATGCCACACTCAAAATAGCATTTACAGTCAATGCATGTCTTCACAAGCTTGGCTAATTTCAGTTTGTCTGATTCTCCATGGCTGCCCATACAACAGCTCTGCAGAGACTAAGGAATATGCCCTCAGGTGCCTGCACAAAATATGTTCTGAATCCCTAGGTACCCTGTTCTCCATTGCTAGATAAAACCAACTTCATTTAACAACTAAGAATGGAATGCATTGGGAATCCTTTCAAAGAAAAGCAAACAGTACTTGCAAAAAAGAAAGCCTTCTCAAAGCATTATTCTTGTAAGAAAACAACTAGGAACAGAACTGTCTGCAGAGAGTGAAAACAAATGTCCTCCTGCTTCTCATCTTCTACCCAATAGAAGAACACATTGGTGGTGTTGAGCTCTCTTCCTTCTCTTGAACAGAGACCATTCTGTTCAGGCTACCCATTCAGTTTTACTACTACTCTCCATAAGGGTAGCTCAGGTCAAGTTCAGGCTCTCTGTTTTGAGTTTCAATGACATTTTCCTCCCATTATTGAATATGAGTTTGCTTTTCATAACTATATGCCTGTGGTCATTTTGTCAATACCACTACCTGAGCGACAGTGACTGGATGACTCCTCTACAAGGACACCAAGTCCTTGTGGTCATGCACATTAAGGAACATCTGCTGGGAATTGAGGCTGTAATCTGACTTACAGGAAAGAAGTACATATCTAAATGTTAATTTTTAGAAGAATTACCTCTGTGTTCTTGGCCAAAACACCAAACAACTGGGGCACTGAGAACAGGATTTATAGAGAGGAAATGTACAGTGCAGAAAGAAAAAAATTCTGCTGCTGTTTTTAACTCAACACTTGGTAATTGGGCAGCCTGTGCACACACAATTGTAAGGCTTTGATTTCTACTATCAGTTCTTCAAATATGTCCATGACTCAATGTAAATGATTTCAAATCTGTCTCACTTACAATTTTCTGAGCTTAAGACACACAAGATGGAAGTGAGACTTGAAATGATTCATGTTTGTCTCTTCCTTGCTTTTTCAGTATTCCAATTGCAGGCAGGTTTCCTACTGTTCACAGTCACCAGAAAATCCTTTGTTGTTCTCCACGTGAGAGGATGGCCAATTTTCACAGTGCCCAGAATTCCTAGCCATAGCATTGACCATAAACCTTACCAAGAATTCAGAGATGAGCTGCAAGGGTTTATCAAAGTAGTAAGCCAAAGACCAAGGTTAGAATTAGAAAACAGGTTTGACTTAACATGTCAATAGGAACTGATTTCCAAATCTGCTAAATGAGGCCAATGCGGAGTACAGGGAAAATTAATTTAGTTCATGACATGGCTGGGAATTCCACTGAATATTCTGTAAGTCTCTGAAAGCAAGATGTCCACCTTTGTTTAAATAAATTAATAAAAATTGATCTAGAAGTTAAAGTGGAAAAACATCTTGATTAATAAGTATCTGTCTATCTATGTATATAATTATAGATGACTTTATTACTCAGAAAATTCTATGTTATTTTAACAAACAGAGCCACACAGTTACCTTTTTTTTTTTTTCAGATGAAAGTGGAGTCTATCCCTATAAGCTGAAAAAAAAAAAAGGATCAGAAAAATGGTAGTTCAAAAAAAAAAATAGCAATGAGTAAATGAATGATTTGGGAAGTAGGATCATTAATCATTAAAAAAAAACACTGCAGGGGCTTTCTTGGGGGAACACCCCCGAGACGGATTAATGAAAGCACAATCTAAAGTCATTTACTGATATTGAAGAGAGGAAAGTCATAGTCTGGTGACACATAGCAGTTATTATCTTGAATCGTGTTTGGATACATGGTGAAGAAATAAGCATCAGAGCAAGATATCTTTCTAAAACTAGAAGCTTCGCATGACTTTAATTAAACGTTGAAAAAGTGGAGTCGAGAAGGATATACAGATACTACCTGCTAATCTTGAAATGACTGGTAATTGCTAGCTGCTGGAATGAAGGGAGTGACTTTTCTCTAGGAGTATGGCTCTTCATAAATCACCTGGGCTCCAGTGCACACATCCATCTAAGAATAGCTGGAGAGCATAACTTGGTATTGATAGGGAACAAAAATGAGCACTATTGAAATAGTGTGGAATATGGGAAAGGTTGAGGGGTAAGTATAATCAAAACACATTGTACAAAATTCTCAAGAAACTAATACAGAGTTTAAAGCAAATCAGAGAAGGGAAAGAGATGAATTAGAAGACATTGCTAGAAAAGTAGAAAAAAAGATGTGCCACAACAGAAAACAATGGCAAGAAATAAAAAGAAGATAAGGAAAATCACTAAATGTATATGTATGATTACATATACATTAAATGTATATGTATGTACATGTACATATAAAAAATGTATATGTATGAAATTAAATTCTGGGAATGTAATTGATAAAAACAATTATGAAATTCAATGATGGGAAAATATTGGAATGTAAAACCATAAAATATAGCTATCATTTAAGAAAGAAATATTTGATTTATATTCTTAATTATTATAATAGCATTTAGGTTAGATATAACTGTAGAATTGCCTATAGATTCTTAGCATATATGGAGTAATATATTCCTGTATTAGAGAAACATGTGCTTATTATGTCTAAAGGTTTGTTAATGAATTTTTTTCCATTTTCATTTCTTAATTTTTTGATACTTTATTTACATTTCAAATGTTTTCCCCTTTCCAGATCTCTCCTTCAGAACCCCCCTGTACCCCCTCCTTCTATGGGGGTATTCCCCCACACACCCACCAACCCACTCTCGTCTTCCCTCCTTGGCATTCCCCTACACTGGGGCTTCTAACACCCTCAGGCCCAAGGGCCTCTCCTCCCCTTGATGGCTAACAAGACCCTCCTCTGCCACATATGTGGCCAGCACCATGGGTCCCTCCATGTGTATTCTTTGGTTGGTGATTCAGTCTCCCGGAGCATCAGGAGGTCAAGCCAGTTGATACTGTTGCTCCCTCCATGATACAGCAAGCTCTCTCAGATCCTTCAGTCCCTTCTCCAACTCCTCCATCTGGGACCTCATGCTCAGCCCAATGGTTGCTGTCAAGTGACTCTTGGGTATTCCCGAACTTTTGGGCTAAAAACCACATATCAGTGAATACATACCATGTTCATTCTTCTATGACTGAATTACCTCACTCAGGATGATATTTTCAAAGTTCCATCCATTTGCATGCGAATTTCATGAAGACATTGTTTTTAATAGCTGAGTAGTATTCCATTGTGTAAATGTACCACATTTTCTCTATCCATTACTCTGTTGAGGGACATCTGGGTTGTTTCCAGTTTCTGGCCATTATAAATATGGCTGCTATGAACATAGTGGAGCATGCGTCTTTATTAAATGTTGCAGCATCTTCTGGGTATATGCCCAGGGGTGGAATATCTGGGTCCTCAAGTAGTATTATGTTCATTTTACTGATGGTCCGCCAAACTGATTTCTAGAGAGGTTATATCAGCTTGCAATTCCACCAGGAATGGAGGAGTGTTCCTCTTTCTCCACTTCCTTGACAGCATCTGGTGTCACCTGAGTTTTTGATCTTAGATATTCTGACTGGTGTGAGGTGGAATCTCAGGTTGTTTTGATTTGCATTTCCCTGATGACTAAGGATGTTGAACATTTCTTTAGGTGCTTCTCAGCCCTACATGTTTCCTCTATTGAGAATTCTCTGTTTATCTCTGATTGCCCTTTTTTTTTTTTTTTGGATAGGGTTATTTGGATCTCTGAAGTTTAACTTCTTGAGTTCTTTGTATACATTGAATATTAGCTCTCTATTAGATGTAGGATTAGTAAAGATCTTTCCCCAATCTCTTGGTTGAGGTTTTGTCCATTTACAGTGTCCTTTGCCTTACAGAAGCTTTGTAATTTTATGAGGTCCCATTTGTTGATTCTTGATCTTAAAACATAAGCCATTGGTGTTCTCTTTAGGAACTTTTCCCCTGTGCCCATGTGTTTGAGATTTTTCCCCACTTTCTCTTCTATTAGATTCAGTGTATCTGGTTTTATGTGGAGGTCCTTGATCCACTTGGAACAAGCATTGTACAGGGAGATAGGAATGGATCAATTCACTTTCTTCTGCATGTAGACTGCCAGTTGAACCAGGACCATTTGTTGAAAATGTTTTCTTTTCTTTCCCCCCCACTGGATGGTTTTAGCTCCTTTGTCAAAGATCAAGTGACCGTAAGTGTGTGGGTTCATTTGTGGGTCTTCAATTCTATTCCATTCATCTACCTGCCTCCCACTGTACCAATACCATGCAGTTTTTATCACTACTACTCTGTAGTACAGCTTGAAGTCAGGGATGCTGATTCTCCCCGAAATCCTTTTATTGTTGAGAATAGTTTTTGCTATCCTGTGTTTTTTGTTATTCCATATGAATTTGAGAATTGCTCTTTCTAGGTCTATGAAGAATTGAGTTGGAATTTTGTTGGGGATTGCTTGGAATCTGTAGATTGCTTTCGGCAGGATGGTCATTTTAACTATATTAATCCTGCCAATCCATAAGTATGGGAGATCTTTCCATCTTCTGAGTTCTTCTTTGATTTCTTCCTTTGGAGAATTGAAGTTCTTGTCATACAGATCTTTCACTTGTTTGGTTAGAGTCACACCAAGATACTTTATATTGTTTGTGAAAATTATGAAAGGTGTAATTTCCCTAATTTCTTTCTCAGCCTGTTTATCCTCAGACTATAGGAAGGCTACTGATTTGCTTGAGTTAATTTTTGTATCCAGCCACTTTGCTGAAGTTGTTTATCAGCTGTAGCAGATCTCTGGTGGAGTTTTTCGTGTCACTTAAGTATACCATCATATCATCTGCAAATAGTGATATTTTGATTTCTTCCTTTCCAATTTGTATCCCTTTGACTTCCTTTTGTTGTCTGATTGCTCTAGCTAGAACATCAAGTACTATATTAATAGGTAGGGAGAGAGAGTGCAGCCTTGTCTAGTTCCTGATTTTAGTGGGATTGTGTCAAGTTTCTCTCCATTTAGTTTGATGTTGGCTACTGGTTTGCTGTATATTGCTTTTACTATGTTTAGATATGCTCCTTGAATTCCTGACTTTTCCAAGACTTTTATCATGAAGGGATGTTGAATTTTGTCAATGCTTTTTCAGCATCTAACGAAATGACCATGTTTTTTTTTTTTTTTTTTCTTTGAGTTTGTTTATGTAGTGGATTACATCATTGGATTTCTGGGTATTGAACCTGCATCCCTGCGATGAAGCCTACTTGATCATGGTGAATGATCGTTTTGATGTGTTCTTGGATTCAGTTTGTGAGAATTTTATCGAGTATTTTTGCATCAATATTCATAAGGGAAATTGGTCTGAAGTTTTCTTTCTTTGTTGGGTCTTTGTGAGGGTTTGGTATAAGTGTAACTGTGGCCTCATAGAATGTATTGGGTAGTATTCCTTCTGTTTCTATTTTGTGGAATAGATTTAAGAGTATTGGTATTAGGTCTTCTTAGAAGGTCTGATAGAATTCTACACTGAACCCTTCTGGTCGTGGGCTTTTTTTGGTTGGGAGACTTTTAATGACTGCTTCTATTTCTTTAGGGGTTATGGGACTGTTTAGGTGGTTTATCTGATCCTGACTTAATTTTGGTATTTGGTATCTATCTAGAAACTTGTCCATTTCCTCCAGATTTTCCAGTTTTGTTGAGTATAGGCTTTTGTAGTAGCATATGCTGATTGTTTGAATTTCCTCAGAATCTGTTGTTATATCTCCATTTTCATTTTTAATTTTGTTAATTTGGATATTGTCTCTGTGCCCTCCAGTTAGTCTGGCTAAGGGTTTATCTATCTTGTTGATTTTCTCAAAGAACCAGCTCCTGGTTTTGTTGATTCTTTGTATAGTACTTTTAGTTTCTACTTGGTTGATTTCAGCCCTTAATTTAATTATTTCCTGTCTTCTAGGCTTCTTGGGTGTATTAGCTTCTTTTTATCCTAGAGATTTCAGGTGTACTGTTAAGCTGCTAGTATATGCTCTCTCCAGTTTCTTTTTGGAGGCTAACACTGCTCTCATTGTTTCCCATAGATTTGGGTATGTTGTACTTTCATTTTTATTAAATTCTAGGAAGTCCTTAATTTCTTTCTTTATTTTTTCCTTGACCAAGTTATCATTGAGTAGAGCATTGTTCACCTTCCATGTGTATGTGGGCTTTCTTTTATTGTTGTTGTTGCCATTGAAGACTTAATCCGTAGTGATCTGATAGGATGCATGGGATTATCTCAATCTTCTTATATCTGTTGAGGTTTGTTTTTTGACCAATTATATGATCAGTATTGGAGAAGATACCATGAGGTGCTGAGCAGAAGGTATATTGTTTTGATTTAGGATGAAATGTTCTATAGATATCTGTTAAATCCATCTGCTTCATAATATCTGTTAGTTTCACTGTGTCTCTGTTTAGTTTGTGTTTCCAAGATCTGTCCACTGATGATAGTGGGGTGTTGAAGTCTCCCACTATTATTGTTTGAGGTGAAGTGTGTGCTTTGAGCTTTAGTAAAGTTTCTTTTATTAATGTGGGTGCCCTTGCGTTCAGGGGATTGATGTTCAGAATTGAGAGTTCTTCTTGGTAGATTTTTCCTTTGATGAGTATGAAGTGTCCTTCCTTATCTTTTTTGATAACTTTTGGTTGAAAGTTGATTTTATCCAATATTAGAATTGCTACTTCAGCCTGTTTCTTGAGACCAAAAATTGTTTTCCAGACCTTTACTCTGAGTTAGTGTTTGTCTCTCACACGGAGGTGCGTTTCCTGTATGCAGCAAAATGCTGGGTCCTGTTTATGGATCCAGTCTGTCAGTCTATGTCTTTTTATTGGGGGAATTGAATCCATTGATATTAAGAGATATTAAGGAATAGTGATTGTTGCTTCCTGTTATTTTTGATGTTATTTTTATGTTTGTGTGGTATCTTCTTTTGAGTTTGTTGAAAGATTACTTTCTTACTTTTTCTACAGGGTAGTTTCCCTCTTTGAGTTTGTGTTTTCCATCTATTATTCTTTGTAGGGCTGGGTTTGTGGAAACATACTGTGCAAATTTGGTTTTTTCATAGAATATTTTGGTTTCACCATCTATGATAATTGAGAGTTTTGCTAAGTATAGCAGCCTGGGCTTGCATTTGTTTTCTCTTAGGGTATGTATGAGATCTGTGAGGATCTTCTAGTTTTCTAGACTATGGTGAGAAGTCTGGTGTACTTCTGATATGTCTGTCTTTATATGTTATTTGACCTTTTCCCCTTACTGCTTTTAATATTCTTTCCTTATTTTGTGTATTTAGTGTTTTGACTACAATGTGACGGGAGGAATTTCTTTTCTGGTCCAGTCTACTTGGAGTTCTATAGGCTTCATGTATATTTATGTTCATCTGTTTCTTTAGGTTAGGGAAGTTTTCTTCTATAATTTTGTTGAAGATATTTACTGGTCCTTTAAGTCCTTCACTCTCTTCTATACCCATTATCCTCAGGTTCTGTCTTCTCTTTGTATCCTGGATATCCTGGATGTTTTCGGTTAGGAGCTTTTTGCTTTTTGTATTTTCTTTGACTATTGTGTCAATGTTTTCTATGGTATCTCCTACACTTGAGATTCTCTCTTCTATCTCTTGTATTCTGTTGGTGATGCTTGCATCTATGACTCATTATGTGTTTCCTAGGTTTTCTAACTCCAGGTTTGTCTTCCTTTGTGATTTATTTATTGTTTCTATTTCTATTTTTAGTTCCTGGATGGTTTTGTTCATTTCCTTCATCAGTTTGATTGTGTTTTCCTATAATTCTGCCCATTTGATTGTGTTTTCCTGTAATTCTTTAAGGGATTTTTGGGTTTTCTCTCTAAGGGCTTCTAGTTGTTTACCTGTGTTCTCTTGTATTTCTTTAAAGGAGTTATTTGTTTCCTTCTTAAAATCTTCTATCATCATCATAAGATGTGATTTTAAATCTCTGTCTTACTTTTCTGGTGTGTTGGGGTATCCAGGGCTTACTGTAGTGGGAGAGCTGGGTTCTGATGATGCCAAGCAGCCTTGGTTTCTGTTCCTTATGTTTTTGCCCTTGCCTTTTGCCATCTGGTTATCTCTGGTGTTAGCTGGTCTTACTCTCTCTGACTGTGGCTTGTCCTTCCTGCAAGCCTTGGTATGTATCAATACTCCTCGAACACCAGTTCTCTCTGAGAGGAATTTGGGTTTGGAGAGTTGTGGTACAGTGTCAGCTCTGAGGTGCAGACTGAAACCAGAAGGATCTAGTCCCCTGTTGTCCCTTGGTTCCTGTGTCCTGATGGCTCTGCAAGGTTCCCTCTTGATCCAGTGGTATTGAACAGAAGTGGTGGTCTTGCCTGTGCTTGAAGGTGTTCGGCACTCCTGGGATACCAGCTCTCTCCTGGCACTATTTGGCTATTTACTATTTGGCACTATTTACTATTTGGCTATTTTTTTTCCCGGTCACCCAGGCAGAGGTCTCCAGTTACAGATGCAAACCAGAAAGCTCCTTTCCCCAGCTTTCCTCAGTCCCCGTGTCCCAAGGATTCTGTTACCCCACCCCCCCACCCCCACAGGCTTTTCCACACTCCTGGGCAGCTTGCTTTCTCCCAGCACTATTTGGCTCTACAACCCTGGTGGCCCATGCAGAGGTCTACCGCCACAGATGGAAACCAGAAGGCTCCCTTGCTACTGAATTTTATGATGAGTATACATATTGTCATTATTTAATTATTTTAACTCTGCCATGTTTATTTAAATGAAAATAAAAATCCTTTCTTAGCATCATAGAGCAATATAATACTAAGTTTTAAAACTGTATATGCATAAAACAAAATAAAATGTTTATATACACAGCAACTTGCCCTTCTCTTAGTAGACCATGTAGACCATATATATCCCCAAAGGTGATACTATGCATCTCCAGGCATTATTATTTTATTCCTGGTGATGTCTTCTATCTATATGCCAATGATAAAATATTGAGTGCCTTGGTCCTTGTCTCATTAAATGGAGAACATTCTCTCTCCACTCTGACCTATGCTGGGGCCAGTTTAAGGAGTGATCTGTCATGAGATCATTAATGCAACACCTGGCTAAGAAGGTGAAAATGTTCATTCAAAATTAATTTCTGACCTTTTCCACAAGGACCTACGAAGGAATAGTTAGTGATCTTAACTGGGGGAACAGTTTTCTTTATACACCATGTTTCCCAAATGTAGTCATTACTGAAACAGAACCCAGAGAAGCAAGAAAGAGATTGACCATCAAAATTTCAGGCCTCTTTTTCCTGAGAGAGTATATCAGGCTACCTGTGAAGTGATGGTTTGGGAGAAGCAATGGAGGCTGGTCCTCATAGCTACTGTATAATCTTTGACAATGGTGAGGTCAGGAAGAAAACAGGTGGAAAGAATATTGTCCAAAAGATTCTTGCTGAAAAGTATTTAGAACCACTGTAGGGACCAATTTCAAATACTGAACATGATTCACACAGCAAGTGCTACCTAATAAACAACACAACACTTTTCTTTAATCATGGTCAGAGGATGAATAGAAAGCCAAACATTTAGCAAATGCCAGTAAACTCTGAGTCAGAAAGGAAAATCCTCAGATTCAAGAGTAACCTTTACTGGGAACTCAGCAATGCCATTTTGAAGGTGAAACACATATAATAAGAAATCCTCTGATCCTCAGAAAAACTCATTTAAAGATGAAAACCAATACTTATCTGCTCTCCCTTCTTATCTCTGCAATCACCCAGTGTTGAATGTTTCCAGAGTATACTTAGGGCCCCCAAAAAATTTGTAGTCATTTCTTTATTTATCTCATTGTTTTTAAACTTTAACGTACCCATTGATTGCTAATATGGGAAGAAATCATGATTTCATATTTTTGTCACATTGCCTGTGAGATATACATTTGAAGGGGTCAAAGTGCCATAGAAGTAGTGATTTAAATAAATTAACTTATTTTTGAAGGATTTTGGCCTTATCTCTACTATGTACTTTTTGCAGATCAAATATAGGACATTGATTTTCAGATATTTGGTGGCTAGTAGGAAAAATATAACCTATAAAAATTAAACAAGTGTGAATATACTATAGAATATGCTCATTGTTCTAGAAACTCAAATTTAAATTAAATTCATTGGCATTCATATTTCAGTAGAGAGTAGAGTAAGTCAACAAGGCCCTGTTAATCTATGAGGCAGTTAGAATAATAAGATAATCTCTTGTCTCTACCCACAATGCCTATTTTATCAGCTGGATTGAATATTTTCTCTCAAGTTTAATTTACATGAACTATACTTACTAATTCTCTTACACACACACACACACACACACACACACACGCACAAATCTGCACTGTACTGTGATCTTTACTTGAAAATAGGAAGCTTAAGACTTGAAAGTGTTAAACAACTGACCCATGATTACATGTGTACACTAACAACATGGGGGGGTTGGTCTAGGTCTCCTTAGATTCAGATTTAGATTATTCCTCTGGTTATCAGAAATGCTTCTACTTAGCATCCCAGTGTATAATACATTCCTGCCATAATAAAAGGACACTGCAGTGCCTGCCTTCACATTGCTCAGTTAGTAGCTGCACATTCACTGGGTGTTACTGGAGAGATTTCAGAAGGACTCGGGTACATATAGGATGGAGAAATGAAGAGTGAGCTGAAAGGGGCCAAGGTCATAGTGCTTTTAGAGTTGATAAGGGGAGATATGGAACGATGGAAGCGGTAAGAAGGAGAGAAAAGCAAGGACTGATGCCAGACTAGCATGTGCCTCAAGCAGAAGTCTGACTGATACTCATTTCCGTAATTGTTTAGCATGAATCTTGATTAGCCTTATGGAATATCAAGATCATCTCATCTGTCATTGAAGGGTCTTTCTATATTATAGAAGTTAGACAAAATTATCTAAAAGTCTAAAAGCGTAATATTTGGAAAACTAGATTTAAAATATATATTATTTGCTTCTTAATATGACAACCATTAATATTTTGGTCTTTTCTTCTCTTGTTTCTTCCCTGTGGTTATGATTTGAAGATTTTAAGACACAGTTCAAATTATAAAACATAGATTAATAGTGTTTTATATTATTACTGTATGGCATTTTACATATGATTCCTCATGGGGTTCAGAAGCATAAAGTCATAGCTAAGTATTTACATGTAGATATGAGTTGCTTTTCCCATTCTGCTCATTTTCTGTTACTTTTAGCTTTATTTTTTCTCTATTGCTCACTGCGAACTATTGAAATCCCAACTTCTATACCACAAGGGACCTGGAACTTGTGGCCCAAAAACATTATCCAAGAATTAGAGTTTATTTTATGTTCTCTACATCTTTCTCTTTACCTGAGTACCCAGAAGGTCTGAAAAGAGAGTGAATCAAAAAGAGATACTAATAGAAAATTAGCTGTTCTCAGATCATCCCTCCAGGAAAATGCTTCAAATTTTCCATGGAGAAGGGCTCCACCATGCATCTCATAGTAAACAAAACCAGAGCCATGGTCTCCTGGGATATCCACAGCAGGTTAGAATGTAATTCTGTTGTTATTATTCAATCCTTGGAATAAAAGCAGTTGTAGAGCCATTCTGATATTCGTCTTATACAACAAAAGTCATCTTCAATGATCTATGTTTTTTCAACCATATTTCCCTACACAGGTGAGCCCTGAGTAAGCATGTGACTCAATTCCAAAGAAAGGCTAGTTGCCTACCATAATCTTGATGAGGTGCTTAGAACACTTATCAGAAGGTAAAAACTATTTGTTAAGTGGTAGATTTCTCTTAAAGTTAGCACTGGCCTTACAACAGAAACAAATATTATTCATAGGTTTGGATTTTATTCCATATCAGTTTTTGAATTTTAAAAGTTAATAATCAATAAAAAGCTTATTTTCTTTTCTAAGGATGTGTGAAGAACCTTAGATATTTGAGCTATGAAGAGAATTAAGTTTTGATTCATCCCCTAAACATGAAAGTGGAAGGAATTATCACTCTAACCAAGCACAGTGTAATCATCTTCCTCCTTGTCTATTTAGATAACTTTCTTTTGGTTTAGTGTTTTTGGTTTTTAGACTGTCAAATAATCATTTAAACCCTTTCCATCTCAAAATTTTACCCTTTTAACTCTTGCTTATTTTCTTCTGCTCTCTCTTAACCCCAAGACTCTTCTTTAATAACTAACACACACACAAACACACACACACACACACACACACACAAATGAATATATGAACACAATCTTCTGTTTACTATTGCCTTTCTCTTTCTCACCGTGTGTGTGTGTGTGTGTGTGTGTGTGTGTGCATGTGTGTGTATGCACACAAGATGGTGCCTTTATGGCTGCGACTATATACACTATCAGAATAATCAAAAGAGAGTACTACTTTTAGTGAGTTATACAAAAAAATATGCAACATGAAAATTTATATGGGAGTATTGTGACTATGTTTACAGAAAAAAATAATTGCACACAGGTAATTAATTTTACTTGTGGGGCTTGGATAAAATTTCTTATTTTACTACTTTAACACAATTGTCAATGAATACAATGAAAATAGTCTAAATTTTACATTCTTGTTCAATAATATGATTATCAATGCTATATTAGCAGCTAACAGATGGTTCACATAATGCACCCTTTGGCAGGAATACCATTTTTTTTCTTGTATCAAAGCAAGGGTACATACTTAAGAATACAATAGTGAAATTTCTAGTACAGTGGAGAAGCTTGACATATCCATGGGCAAGAAATGCCCATGTCCTCCTAGTGCTTATCCAACCATACAACAAATGGCAGAGTGAATGACTGATCCACAACATTCTAAGAATAAATACAAAGCAAATACTTTCCTGAATGGAATCCACGGTTCTTCATCAACTTTTTCATATGAACCAAAATATTTTTGATTTAAAGTCTTTCAGCATATCTGATTTGTTCTGGTCCTTCTCTTTCTATAACAAACAACCTGAATCATGTGCTGAAAATGGTCTCTCCAAAAATAAACACATCTCGTTACCTATCATTTATAAGCATCACCTTATATGGCAGGTTGACAGGCAAGCAGTAGGTGAGCACGAGGTAAATAGAGACAGAAAGAAGGAAAAGAGCTGGGTAGAGAGGGTGTGAGATGGGATTCAGAGTGGGTGTCTTTAAAAATATAAGTTTAGAACTTGGAAATGGAGAATGCATTTTATTTTCAACATATTTCTATGGTGTTTCTGTAGAAGAGCATCTATCTGTAAAAGGAAAAGTATAAGAAAATTTCAAAGCATAGAATAAAGGGCATGTGAATGAAGAGTAATGACTGTAGAGATAAAGTCATAAACCAAGCAATGATGACAGTCATCAGAGGCATGAAGAAGCAAGGATAGCAAAGATATAATAGAGGATCTCTTAGAGAACTCAGAAAAGGCATAATTCCAAGACACCCTGATTTTAGGTCAGTAACACTGATTGTGGATTTCTAGGCACCAAAATGGTAAATGAGAGAAATTTTTTCTTTTTTATCTTTTAGAATCCATAGCTTGTGAGTAATTTTTATATAACCCTAAGAAAGTAATAAAGCCCCAAACTATGCCCTAGATCATTTTGATTCGGGCATTTTCTAGACATACAGAGATATCACTTTTTCAAAAACGTTTCTTCTGTCCTCTCTTCTCATTCACCTTTAAGATCCTAGTTGTATTTCTCTAGTGTTCCATTTTAGCATCTATCATAGACCATGAAACTGTCACTTTAGTTGTCCTCCTTTCCAGGCCTGGAGTCCCTTGAGTTCCACAGCTCTGGTTTATCTGTGTCTCAAGTGCCCAACAAGTCCCAGCACACAGGAAACTCGCTGCATGCTGATACAGTCTCTATAAAAACACAGTGGTGGCAATTGTCAAGAAAATTTTATTCTGCATAAATCTGTTTGTGGAAGAAAAACCCCACAGCATTAAAAGTTGAATTTATTTTCTTCAACAAAGATCTTAACATTGCAGAAAACATGTTTTTCACATCAGAAAGGTCTATCAGCCCTTAAATGAATATTTCTCAGGACAACATATCTCTCCAACACAAACTTAATCCTCAGCCACTATTATTTTCTTCACAGAATGGTATCTGAGTTATACTGTATATGGTCTTCCATATGAACATACACCATGTCTGTGTTTGCTATTGGCCTCCAGTACCAACTGTAGGCTGCGGAGGGACAGAGATATTTTGGCCTCTGTTCATTTGTGTAATTTCTGACATTAGTGGAACAACTGATACATATTGATAATATATATTCTTAATGGATAGATGAATATTTCTGCTAGCTTTTTAAAATCCAGCCAATTGACTTTCCTGTGGAGATCAACTTAATGATTTGAAGGCTTCTAATTGAAATTTCCCATTATGTTTTTGTAGAATAAATTTTAAGAGTGAACAATGGAAGCACAAAGTTTATTTTACAAAAAATAAAATAAATAGAAACTATGGATGTTCCAAGAGAAATAAAAAATGTAGTAATATAATAAAAATATAGTCATATAGTAAAAATAAAAAAATATACCATGCAATAATTGTAGGCCTTATGAGTTGTTAGGCATATATAGACATAAAGCACTGTAGTATGCCTGGCAAATGTACAGATGCCTGCTAAACCATAGAATATTTTTCCAAACCTATGAACATCTGCATAATAGATACAGTTTCATTTTTGTCTTTTTAACAAATTGATTCCATGTTTTTAACATTCTCTCATCTTGCTCTCAGCTCAGCAACCAACAAAAATCCCTAAAACATTAAAATACATAATACACTGTTGCTACAACCTCAGCTAACACTCTATTTTATATCTGAATCATTGTAATCCCTTTAGGAACCTCCTAGAGATTTCTTTAACAACCATTATCCCTGTAACTCCTAAATGTGTCACATGAAGCATTTTGTAGGCAGGAGCTAAATCTTTAGGAACCAAAGTATTTTAAGTTAATGGAGGTGTAATTTTTGTGCTCTAAATTTTAGAAATTTAAGTTACAATGCATTTATATTTTTCCAAACAAATGTTGACACCATTTTTCTCTTATTATTGTGATTTGTTCTCAGGTGCTTTCTGCTCATTTATGCTTAGAAAATACTAGCTGAATACCCTGCTGATGCTGAAAAGTAGTTTACTTTATAGTTCTTTAAGCTTTCTTAAATCTTCCCTCCAAATGAGGTGAAAGAAAAAAAATGGCTTCAAATAGCTTTTAGAACTGTGCAAACCATTTCCTGCACATTGTCTAACAGACCTAAGATTTAAAAACGAGGAAAGATGGGGGAATGTGGGCAAAAGCAAGCAAGCCAGTAAGCAGCATTTCTCCTTGGCCTCTGCATCAGCTCCTGCTCCTTGACCTGCTTGAGTTCCAGTCCTCACTTCCTTCCCTGATGAACAGCAGCATGGAAGTGTAAGCTCAATAAACCCTTTCCTCCCCAACTTGCATCTTGGTCATGAAGTTTGTGCAGGAATAGAAACCTTGACTAAGACACAGAAGTACAATACAAACAAAAACAAAGTACAAAATCAGATATAAACCAAGAATCACCCTTATTTATAGTTTTTGTGGTAAAAACATAAATATATTCCTGAGTAGTTATGCAATCAAGTTGCCTAAGGAGATAGAAAAATGGAGGGGTGTCTGAAAATTCTTCTTTATGTAGTAGATGGCAATTAACATAGAATGTTAATGTCAGAAAATAAGGCAGAGATGTCAGTGCCAGAGATTAAGAGACTATGGAATACCCAACTCTAAATGGGACATCTATATAACACCACATTCCTTTAAGGCTCAGTAGTTGTTATAAAAGAGAGAGTAAACAATAAAATCTAGAGGTAATAGATGTCTACAATATAAGAGGATTTGCTAGGTATGCCAGGTCCATTGCACATATTAGCTGACAGGCGCTTGAATTGATTGCACAGTACTTACACATGCCCTTAACAAATCCCAGCATGAGTGCTGAAGGGATCCATGAGATCCCAGGCCTACCTGAGCAGCTATTGCCAATTAATGGCTGCTGGAAGAGAGTAGGTCACTTTTCTTCAGGAATGCTTCCTAAAGAGGCTATCCATGTGCCCAGAGATAGTCTACAAGTATGCGTATATAGGTTGCATTTATGGATGCATGAAATTAGACAGTAAAAGAGAAATTCTAAAAATATATAGAAAACTTTAAAAGAAAAACATGAAGAAAAATTAAATACAGAAGTAGTGTTATTTCATATTAAGTTACCGGCAAAGTCCATTTAGAAGGAGTCATAGATAGGAGGAGGTTCTTTTTGCATGTAAAATTTGGAAGAAAAATGGCCATTTAAGAAGTGCTTATTCCTGAAATGCTCATCTTTCATTTTGAAATTTGTTGTGATCTCATTTTTTGCATATCCAACCTCATTTACACAATGCTACAGTTGTTCCTCATGAGAACAATTGTAAAGATGGACTGAGTGGTCACACTTGTACTTCAGTGCAGTCTGCAAAGTCTTATAAGCCTGTTTTAAAACTTATACTCAAAATCTTTTGCTGAATGAATTATTTTTTTATTCAATGTCTGAACACAGAATTTCCAGAGCCATAGCAACCAGCCAAAATCATTACAAATATACAAATAAAGAAATCTCACTAGAGATTATGTTCCAAAGTTTCTCTTTGAATTCTACATTTTTAGTTATAGAAGTTAACTGTCTTTAGAGAAATTAAACATGAAATCTAAAAAGAGTTTTTTCAGAGCTAGTTTTCCTAAACCAGAAACTAGTATTGAAAACTATTCATGTTCAGTTTTGAATAAAATCCTTTGAGATTTCAGTAAAAGGAAAAAAAAATCTCTGTTGAACAAGTTCACAATTCTGAGAGGCGCCATTTTTAGTATAATCTTCTCTTGGCTTCCTTGATAATTCAGCATTCTGAAATAGGAGGGTGTGAAGATTAAGCAAGAGGAAAAAAATCCTACTTGAGCAAAGTCCCTAGCTTTGAATTTAAAGAGAAAGTCTTTTAAAAACTCATTCCTCATCACAAGTTGTTTGAGGGAAAATAGTTCTCTGAGTTCATAGCAGAGCAGCCCTCGCCTCCTGAATAGTTCAGGATCATCAACCGCATGATTAGTCTAAATTGCCTCGAAAGAAACTCATCCACTCACACTTCCCTCAGCAAAGTGCTTCTAATTATTCTGAAAATTGGCAGCATCACCATAAACTAAAGTAGGTCCGGAACAGACACAGTCCATGAGAAGTGACAGTTCCTGCTCCCTCTTTCTCATTAAGGTCCCCAGTGCCAAAAACACTAAAGTAAAGCCATTTCTTTCCCTCTTTTTTTTTTTTCTTTCAATAAAGTCAGCTCCAGTAGAATATTTACATTATGTAACAAATATAGGTCATATTTCAGGATGAATCTTCTCTTGAAAGGTAAGTGATTTCTTTCCTGCCAATGCATGAGAGGAGGCAGGGGCATAGCCATGTGCCACTGGATTCTAGATTAGGATGAAGAGGTTGAATTTTTATGGTTCATAGGAAAACTGAAGACAACTTGACATTTATTTCATTAGCTTGTCCTGAAACAGACATAAAATTAGCCCTGTTTTGAATCTCAGTTAACTATGAAATTATAGTATGCCTTTTGAGTAGAGGCACAGACTGTTGTTGTTCTTCATGTATTCAGTAGGTATTTATTTTGTACCTATGCAAGAGTTTTCCTAAGCACAAACAATAAATACATGAAATAAAATTGATGCATACCCCGAAGAACTATTCTAAAGGGAAGAAGCTTATGTAAAATGGAAATACTATGGTTCTAAAGTTTCTTTTTGGTGTTTTAACATAGTATTAGGATCACACAGAGGAAACACTCATTTTTTACAAGCCATTTCAAAGTTTCACTGGGAGGTAATATAGTGTTCATATTCATAAACTAAGTCATGATATATACATGAGACAGTATGATCACTTGATCAGAAATATTAAAACACACATCTCAGATTGCATTCAAGTGGAGTTATGCTTTGGCTTTATGGTAAACTCAAAATAAAGCTAAAGTGTAGCAGAACTATTTGGATCCCTAATACCTTCCACTCCTAATCAGCACTGCTGTCCAATTTTCAGTTCCTGTGTTGGTTTATCATAGTCATGATGATTCTCTTCACAATCTTTGAAACACACACACAAAAACACACACACACACACAAACACACACAAACACACACACAAACACACACACATACTAACAATGAAAAACAATGCCAATATTAAGAGCTGAATTATAAGCAAAGATGTAAAATACAAATTAAGGCCAGATGATTAGATTAAATTAAGTAAGACTGATATTTAGGCATTTAAGAACATAGTTCATGAGTTTCATAGAGACAAGAGTACTGAGGACTAAATGTTTGAGACAGTCCTGAAAGTTGATTTTCAGTACCTCTGAGGGTACTGAATAACAAGTCATAGGTTGTATTTCTCTCAAACCAATCAGTATAAATTGTTGCATCATCAGAAATAGTGCTACAGATTGTCTCCTTATCATCAATACTCCTATATCTCTTCTAAGCATGTAGCTTGACTTCCTTCCTTACTATATTTATGCCCACATATCAATGTTCATTGCTGATCATTGCTGATAATAACTAGGAAAAGGAATCAACTAAGATGTCCACAAACAGATGAATGAATAAGAAAACTCTGGTACATACACAATGGAATAATAGTCAGCCATTAAAAAAAATGTAATTTTTCAGATAAATGAATGGAGCTTGAAAAAATATACTAAGTCTGTGAGGTAGCTTAAGCCGAGAAAGAAGATCACCGTATGTTTCTATCTTGTGCATTTTCTATACTAGGTTCCAGTATTTTATTTTGTAAATTTAATGTCAGGTACAAGTAGATGATAAAAATGTAAAAAGGGACATTTTGTGGAGGACATGTTAAGGAAATGGGATAGTAGTAGATTATATTTAAATGAATATACTGAAGTCAAATATTTAGGGAAAAATTAAACAGGGAGGGGCTTGGAATTATGTGGGAAAACAGGAGGTGGTATGAAAAACTAATTAGATATAAAAAGTTATATAAAAGTATTCTGTACCGCAGGTAAATTAAAAAGAATTAAGTAGATTTGTAGCAGCATAAGGAAGGTGTGATACTGAAAGTTAAAGAATTGAGTAGGGATAGGAGATGGCTAACGAAGGAGAAGAGAAGGTAGGTAGTAAATGGGTTAACCAAGTCAAAAGATGTATCTATAAGAACATCATGGAAGCCCACTAGCTAGTTCACTAATTTGAAAATACAACTTAACAAATAAATCAGCAAACATAAGACAGAATTCAAACAATTAATGCACATAAATGGGCAAAGTCAGTCCCAGAAGATATAGATTTCAAAATGAAAATCATAGTACAATGTGGACTTTCTATGACTACTTTCCTACAAGTAAGTCAGGTAGGCTCTAGAGGTCTCCAAAACAACACAGGTTATTACTTATTATCATTACATTTGCTTCCCAATCATAAATACACACACACACACACACACACACACACACACACACACACACACACAAAAACCTCTATTTAGAAGACACAACTTAACTTTAGCGGCAGGACATAGAGATATCAGTCTCAAACCCAGCTGGGTCCATCACTGCTGGTCTATTTTAATAGTGGTGACTTGCTTTATACATGCTGCTGAGGGAGAGCAATACATCAATGGTTTTACCCAGTGATGGACCCTAGATGTTATAATACTATTCTTCCAGGAGAATTTCCTTACTAATATAATAGTGGCATGACTGTTAAGGATTAACTAACTGATTTCTGATGGTGTTTGAAGATTATTCCATGGGAAAGAAGCCTATACCTTGTATTATAATCTTGATTAAAAGTCCATGCTGCCAAGGCCATGGGTCCTACAGAAGCTGCTATAATTATTTTGCTAAATGTCAAATGTGTCAAATTTTTATGTAAATATTTATGTTTATACACCAACACCAGGCAGTTCACAACCTTGGTTAGAGAAACTTCTTTCTGAAGTAGACTGCAATCACTGAAAATATATAAATCTTGTCCAAGTGCTGGGAATAAGAAAGGGAATGTTTAGCCCTAAATGGAGCATCTATAGTAACATTGCCACCACCAAGGCTCAGTGGGAATCAGGGAACGGAAGATGGGAAGAAATTAAGAGCCAGGGAAGTGGAAGAGTGATGTGGAATACTATCTTTAGACCATGACCTGGCTAAAACAATCAGGAACCCACAGGAGATGTGGTTACCCTCCTTAAGCCTCTATTAAGAGCAATCAAGCCAAAAATCTACTACAGAAGATATAGATGATCTATATGTATGTATGTATGTTTGTATGTATGTATGTATGTATGTATGTATATTTATGGATATATATGTGCGTGTATGTGTATATATATGTATATATATATATATATATATATATATATTAGAACTTTAGGTATAAAATGAAAATATAGTATTATGTTTCTTTGAATTATTATTTCAATTGAATAAACAGAATTAAGGACAATTCTTATGCAGAGAACCACATATGTGTGTGTGTGTGTGTGTGTGTGTGTGTTTGTGTGTGTGTGTTTAGTGTGTATGCTATATTTGGGAGCAGGGTGTAAATATATATACAGTTTCTTATTTTCAACTAGAGACAAGATACTCTAACTCAGAAATAATTATAAGTACTTTTGTGAGTTATATTTCCATGATAAATGCAAAATTCATCCCTTTTTTAAAGACATTTTGTCTACTCCCATTATTAATGATTATTGGGAAGGCAATAGGGCACTTGAATATACTCAAGTATGTGTAAATTGTACATACATTACCTCGCAGGAGTTCACTTTCAATCAATATTTCCTCAGGATGACACTTCTCAGGTAGGAAGCAGCTCATAGTTAAACTAACAAATTGCTGTTCTTCACAGGAGAATTTTAGACAGTACCTTAGTTAATGAATTGGCTAACAGCATGTTTTTGTTTACAAATCACAGCACACATGGACTTAGAAGCAGAAGGAAAGAGGATGCAAGGAGCAGTCTCAGGAATTGGGTGTAAAGAGAAGTGTGAAGATGAAGCCAGACAAAGGCAAATAGTTATGTCAAAGTTACAACAAGAAGAAAACCTCAGGGACTCTCTGATGTACAATAGAAGTCTGCCTGCATTGCATAAAAGGAGAAAAATTCAGAGAGAAAAAAAACTTTTTCCTGTAATCTTGAACTCTATTTGCAGTTGCTTTGATTCATTTCATGGTCTTAAGAAAAATTATTTGGCTTTCTTTCCTAAAGGCTCTCCTTAAGACAAAAGACTTGGAGTAAAGAATTCACTCATTCCCTTGTAGCACTATACATTTATTTAGAGTATGCTTTGTTCTATTATGTGTGTTTCAAATTACTTTCAAGCCACAGAAATACTTTTTTTTTTTTTTGTAATTGATAAAGTAACTTTCTATTCATTTTTTGCTACTTTGCCAAATAAATTTAGCAACATTATTTCTTGGTTACATATAATGATAGCTCTATTTGGGAAAAATAATTAACTGATATCACAGCTACTATTTAATTATACTGGCCTCCTGGACTCGCCAAGATTAAGTTACTTGGTTTCTTTTACACAATTCTCTTCTGTATTCCAGTTATTAATTCCATCAATTCATTTCGACCCCTGTTCCAGACAGCTCTTGATATCTTACCATTTTGTCTATCCACACACGCCCTTTAGGTAAAGTCTATGACCAAGGTGAATGCCCAGTCTATGGGAGCTGTGAAATAATACGACGAAGAGCTCTGACTTCATTCACTCTTAGCATCTGCTACTAATGCAGATGACCAAGGGAGTTCTAGTGATTTAGCAAGGGAAAGAGATAAAACATCTTTCATCTGTACTTAGCAATTGTTCTCTCTGTTATGACATGCATGCATGCATGTTAGTTATTCTGAGCAACTGACTGGGGTAGACCAAAAAGCCTTCTCTACTCAAGATCCCTCATTAATATCAAGGGGGAAATCCACATGTTAAGTGTTAACATCAAGTCGCCCTTTCCACTCAGACCCGTTGGTATTTTCTCTTAGATAAGTTTGGTTGGTGGTTGTTGTTTTGTGGGGTTGTTGAGTGTGTGGGTTTTTTTTTTTAAGATTTGAAGTTAAGAGATTTCATGTTCTGCCTCAACTCCTTGAGAAATTGTATCATGCAACATTAGGAAAATGTATATATGCACTATGTTTGGCTTGTAACTACACAAATAATCTATGCCATCCATGAGTATCATGGGGTGGTACCTTTGTCTTTCTTCTGTTAATGTTTGATACCACATTAATCTTAGAAAGGCTTGGTGCTGTTGCACTTGTGTGTAATCTTAGTCATCAGCTCCTGTTCACATTGAAAAACAGATGACTGAACATCTAAAACAAATTTAAACACTGAAGAACAAAATCAAAAGAATTAATCTGAAGCATGTGTGTGTGTGTGTGTGTGCGTGCGTGCGCTCGTGCACGCACATGCCTGTGTGTATGCACATGTGCATGTCTGCACATTTGTGCATACATATTCGCATGTACATGCATGTGTGTGTGTATGTGTGTGTGTATGCATGCACACACGTGCACACAAGTGTGCTGAGGGACTAGTATAAAGGAAATAAGGGAAGGTAGTTATTTATGTCACAACATAATGTGATTTGTGTTGCTTTTGGTACCAGTATCACAGGAAAGACCTAAGAACAGTACAGATCACCTGATGCTGAATTTACAACAGTTATTTAGTTGAAATATTCCTTTGTGTTTTCTGGTATTTTGCTGAGACCTGGCAAGAGAGATTTTTGTCCTTAGATATACAGAGGGTTGCCCAAATATAATTCACTTTAGTCGTGTCTGTTTAAACAAGGATCATCAGCAAACTTTGCAAATGGTCCTAAAGCAGAATCATTCCTATGAAGAAGACAGCTCTAACTCCATTTGAGGCATCTCTGGGCCAAGAGAACTGTTATCAGAGTTTGCTCTCATTCAGAGGAGCTCTCAGGATTGCCAAATATTACTACAGTTCACTCACTGTGGCTCTCTTCTTATCCTGAAATGTATGGTTCCTTTCAGATAGAAATGTTTATCTTCCTATTAAATCTCCAAAAGACACTTTTATAGACATGAAACAATTAACATGAAATTTTATTAATTTATTCCCAAAAGGTTGCATGACTTTTTAATATAGTAAGCATAAGACTCTACCTTTTGCAAGATAGATAATAAATTATTATATCAATGAAAGAAAATTGATTGAATAAAAAAGTTAAATGAATTTTAGCTCTTTGACATTTCTTCATCTTGGTTTTGCTAAGTACCTTGACTAGGGATTCCATTTATTTTTAAATGTATGCATTTTGGTTATATTATAGAGTACTATTTTCTCAAGTGTTATTTGGTAAAGACTGTATTCTGCAATCCGATAAGAATTGTGTATAATGAGAAATTTCTTAGTTAGGTAACATTTAGGAAACTGTGCAAAATGTACTTACCCAACCTCTTTATCATGAAATGCTGGGAACATTTCCATAATGAAGCTGATTCAATTTGTTTAACATGTAATTTCTCAAAAATATCTCCACAGCTCCTAACATGTAAGAATCCACAGAATGTTGCTTAGGGAAGGATGGTTATAGGCGGTTTGCTCCAGTTTTATGTAATATGATTTTTAAAATTGGGACTGTTAAGACAATTTTTCAAGCAACATTTTACAAATACAGTAGTTAGAACAATTTCTGAGTACATAACCTTCTTTGTACATCAGATATAAGTAGAAACTGTCAAATGACTTCATAAAAAGCCAAACAGTCATCCATGGAGAGTAGAGAAATAAAGTGGAGATGTAGGTCATGTAATGAGATGCACTATGCTATGCTCATCTAGTCCTTGCTTGATTGAATGCCTCAGCACCCTTATTCATAATGACCTTTGTAGTTAGGCTGTGCTGGGCAATTTCTGATAGCAAG